>JASEVX010000003.1:80286589-80588148 GCA_031761405.1 Serripes groenlandicus
TGTCAATTAAGGTCAACCATCTCCCACATATCGACAGACACCTTTTCACGCATCTGCAGCAGAGGAACTTCGATAAATGTGTGACAAAAGGAGACGTTTCTCATAATAAGCAGTTTCCCTTTTGACACAGTATCATCTACATGATACAGTAACTGTACTTCCAATTATAAAGAATTTCCATATTCCTGCCCAGATGTTTTAAAAGTCGCCTGCTGTGGGAAAGAGTAAAACAGTTATTCGAATAAGTAGGTGTACTTCAGTATTCCGTATTATTGTTCCGGCCGATTCCTGGTAGATCAGTCGGTGCAGGGCTAGAGTTAAAAGCCAACATCGGCCAATATTATTCCACGTCATTTGAAACATGAAATATCTTTAAAAAAGATAAACGGCGATCAATATGAAAAAACACTAAGAAATGGAACATACGCATATTATTTGATATTTGATCTTACTTATTAGAATGACAGAAAACAATAACGTTAAATATATGTAATATTTGGTTTATAAATGTTTTAGTTCATATATATACTTTGGTTTTGATATGAATAAGAGAGAGAGAAAAAGCTTGCCTCTGCCGGAAAGCGAACCACAGACCTTTCACTTGATAATCCAAGTCAACATCCATTACACTAGCGCGACAATGGCACTCTGTTCAAGGCCGAGAATTCATCACATGACTAGCGATAACGCGAGGCTCCCAAGAGGTGTATTATTTAACACACAGTATAAGTTTCAATTGACGATAAATAACTGAAAACTTATCATGTTTCAAAAGTAATTAATATTTTGCTCTTAAATATTGTATTACATACGTTTTCACCGATTTGTTTCACTGAAATTTATGTTTTAAGGAAAACAATTAAATGCAGAACATTTCATTTTAAAACTTCACCTTATTGGTGCCTCTCGTAGGATCGCCAACTTAACTATGAACCAATCAAAACGTTTCATTTCATTTATTTCTTCGACATTATTCATTAAATACAACATTTGATTGGTCTACAATCTAGATCATTTGTTTAACATCTAGGCGAAAACCCACGTCAATCAGCTATCGCCGAAAAATAATAATGCTACATGTGCCATTTGTCTTCCACCAATGGAGTAACGAATTATGTGAACAAGTTGCTTTAATACTGTTATGTTGAGTACTGGTGTCAGGAAAAACATTGACATGTGAACTGGTCGTCGATGTATGACTGATCTTTGTTGTTGAAAATAGCGTTTAACCCCAACCAATCAAACTGGTCAACACACTGGACTGTCAATGCAGAGATCTGGGGTTCAAGTTTTATTTAGTATGATGCACTTTTGACACATTTATGCAACTTAAAAGGATTATTTGTTGGGCGGCGCACATAAGACCAAACGTTGAACCAAAGTGGTTGTAACATGCGCTCTGCACATCGTCTCAGTATGGTGAACATTTGTGGTGAGTTATCTAACAAGAGGCCCATGAGGGCCTATGCTCTACTGGCATTGATCTGGCTTGTTTCAAAAGGAACCAATATGTCATCAATATTCAAATACCATCTAAGTTTGGTGAAGATCAGATAGTAAATGGAAGCTCTATTTTGTTCACAAGCTGTATGATAGCAATTTTGACAATTTCAAGGGCCATAATCCAGCCATGCATGGGCAGATCTGGTTTTCGAAAGGAACCGAGCTCTCATGGATATCTAACTACTGTATAAGTTTGGTTGAGATACAATCAAAAGTGAAGACTGTATCGTGTTAACAAGCTCTTTTATAGCAATTTTGACCATTTCAAGGGCCATAATCCAGTCATGCATGGGCAGATCTGGTTTTCGAAAGGAACCGAGCTCTCATGGATATCTTACTACTGTATAAGTTTGGTTGAGATACAATCAAAAGTGAAGACTGTATCGTGTTAACAAGCTTTTATAGCAATTTTGACCATTTCAAGGGCCATAATCCAGTCATGCTGGACGGACGGACGGACGAACTCATGGGAGTGTACTTGTGGGGTTATTTCCTTTGATGTTTACTTGTGGGGTGCACCCCACAAGTATGCATTTCTTTCCGTAATTAACCCCCTTTTACGGAATGAATAACATTAATATGCAAATAAGATACCTGTTATAAAAAATAAAAAATAACTATTTATCTAAGTGTCTTTATAAGGGTGGTGGGTGGTGGGTGGGCTTCAGGAAAAAGACATAACTACCCTAGGCTCAGATGTTACCTGCCTGGAGCCGAAACCAAACACTATTACTACCCTAGGCTCAATGTTACCTGCCTGGAGCTAAATCAAACACTACCACCCTAGGCTCTGATGTTACCAGGATGGATATGAAACCAAATACTACAACTACCCTAGGCTCTTATGTTACCTGGCTGGAGCTGAACCAACAAATTCAACTACCCTAGACTCTAATGTTACCTGGCTGTGGCTGAAATCAACAACTTCAACTACCCTAGGCTCTAATGTTACCTGGCTGTGGCTGAAACCAACACATTCAATTATCCTAGGCTCTAATGTTACCTGGCTGTGCCTGAAACCAACAACTTCAACTACCCTAGGCTCAATGTTACCTGCCTGGAGCTTAATCAAGCACTACTATTACTCTCGACTCAATGTTATCTGGCTTGAGCTGAAACCAAACACTACTACTACCCTGGGCTCAATGTTACCTAGCTGGATATGAAACCGAATATTACTACTACCCTAGGCTCTAATGTTACCTGGCTGGATATGAAACCAAATATTACTATTACCCTAGACTCAATGTTACCTGGCTGGAGCTGAAGCCAAACACTACATCTACCCTAGACTCTATGTTACCTGGCTGGTGCTGAAAGCAAACACTACTACTACTACCCTAGGCTCTGATGTTACCTGACTGGAGCTGAAACCAAACACTACTATTACCCTAGGCTCTGATGTTACCTGCCTGGAGCTGAAACCAAACACTACTACTACCCTAGGCTCTGATGTTACCTGGCTGGAGCTGAAACCAAATACTACAACTATACCAGGATCAGATGTTACCTGGCTGGAACTGAAACCATACACTACTACTACCCTAGGCTCAGTGTTACCTGGCTGGAGCAAATACTACTACTACCCTAGGCACAATGTTACCTGGCTGGAGCTGAAACCAAATACTACCATTACCCTAAACTCAATGTTACTAGCTGGAACTGAAACCAATTACTACTATTAACCTAGACTCAACATTACCTGCCTGGAGCTGAAACCAAATACTACTATTACCCTAAACTCAATATTACCTGCCTGGAACTGAAACCAAACACTACTACTACCCTAAACTCAATGTTACCTGGCTGGAGCTGAAACCATATACTACTGCTACCCTAGGCTCAGTGTTAACTGCCTGGAGCTGAAACCAAATACTACTACTACCCTAGGCTCAGTGTTACCTGCCTGGAGCTGAAACCAAATATTACTACTACCCTAGGCTCAGTGTTAACTGCCTGGAGCTGAAACCAAACACTAATATTACCCTGAACTCAATGTTACCTTGCTGGAGCTGAAACCATATACTACTACTACCCTAGGCTCAGTGTTAACTGCCTGGAGCTGAAACAAAATACTACTACTACCCTAGGCTCAGTGTTAACTACCTGGAGCTGAAACCAAATACTACACCTACCCCAGATGTTACCTGCCTGGAGCTGAAACCAAACACTAATATTACCCTAGGCTGAGTGTTACCTGGCCGGAGCTGAAACCAAACACTACTACTACCCTAGGCTCTATGTTACATGTCTGGAACTGAAACCAAACACTACTACTACTACCCTAGGCCCTATGTTACCTGTCTGGAGCTGAAACCAAGAATAGTTTTAAGAATTCTCCCTATACATGTATATCTCTATGTAAAACAGGTTACCCGGATCGGGGCAAATTTTGACCTGGGGGGCATAGTTTGAAAAATATTGGTACAGGACAACTAGACACTGCTAAAAAATATCTAAGCTCTAGCCTTTTGGTTTCAGTCCAGAAGATTGTCATAGATTATCCCTGTATATCTTTATGTTAAACAGGTGACCAGGGATGGGGCCAATGTTGAACCCATGAGCATTATTTGAACAATGTTAAGTTTAGCAATTAATGCAATATATGAACATAGAAACATCAATACTGATTTATAAACTTTTACTTTAATCAGTTCAGTTAATGCAATATATGAACGTAGAAACAAAAATGTAAAACATATATCATCAATCTTGCATAATGTAATCTGTAAGATTTTAACAAAACATTTTATGACAAGTAATTTTGCCAATGTTTACATTTCTTTACAATCATGTTTACATTGTTGTTTTTTTGTGAATAAAATGTAAACACTGAATTTTATGATAACATCATTCTGTTTGTAAACAAAAAATTGACCAGTCCTGCACCTTTGTAAAGAACATAATAGTTTGGGTTGAAGGATGTTTCTGCCTAGGACTTTTTAGCAAGACATTTTCATCAAATAGGACTTATTGGCCAAACAGGTTTAAAGTCAGTTATGACAGGACAAATTTTTGTTTTATATCATAATTGTGGTGTTAGAAATATATCTGTATATCTAAAATAGGAAATGTTTTTATTTTTCATTTAAAAAATACTCAAGTAATCACACAATATTGACCTAATTACTTGATATCCTATTTTTTCTCTTGTCCAAATAGAAAACATAAAGAGAACATTGTGGAAAAAGGTGAATTTTGAAAACATTGTGGGAAAAAGAAAACAAGAGGGCCATGATGGCCCTGGATCGCTCACCTTAATTATACAATGTACTGCAATGCAAAACACATCAAGACAATTATTCTGAATGCAAGCTCCACAGTGTTAACAAGATTTTCCTTCATTTGGCCTAATATGACCCATATTCCAACATGGACTAGATATCATCAAGACAACAATCTGACAAATTTTCAACTTGCTCAAAGTAAAAAGGCGGTCTCCGGAATTTGAACAATATTTTCCTTTATTGACCTTGTTTCTGACCCAATATGACCCATATTCGAACTTGACCTAGATATAATTCAGACAAACACTCTGACCAAATTTCAAGCTGCTGAATCAAACAAGAGGCTCATGAGGGTCTATGCTCTACTGGCATTGATCTGGCTTGTTTCAAAAGGAACCAATATGTCATCAATATTCAAATACCATCTAAGTTTGGTGAAGATCAGATAGTAAATGGAAGCTCTACTGTGTTCACAAGCTGTATTATAGCAATTTTGACAATTTCAAGGGCCATAATCCATCCATGCATGGGTAGAGCTGGCCGTTTTTTAGAAATGAACCAAACTCTCATGGATATCTAACTACTGTATAAGTTTGTTTGAGATACATTACAAAATAAAGACTGTATCGTATTAACAAGCTCTATTACAGCAACTTTGACCATTTCAAGGGCCATAATCCAGTCATGCATGGGCAGATCTGGAGACTGTATCGTGTTAACAAGAAATTGTTTACGGACGCACGCACACACTCACGGACGACGGACGAATCGCCACGACATAAGCCCTTCTGGCCGCTGGCCAGTAGAGCTAAAGATGCGGCATCCAAAGTGTTAACAAGGTTTTCCTTCAATTTGGCCTAGTGACCTAGTTTTTGACCCAATATGACCCATATTCGAACTAGACCTAGATATCTTTAAGACAAACATTCTGAACTTGGCCTAGATATCATTCAGCTCAACATTCTGACCAATTTTCAAGCTGCTGAAGCAAAACATGCGGCTTCTACAGAGTTAAGAAGATTTTTCCTCAACTTGGCCAAGTGACCTAGTTTCTGACCCAATATGACCCATATTTAAAGTTAACCTAGATATCTTTAAGACAAACATTCTGACAAAATTTCAACATGCTCTAGTTGAAAATGTGGCCTCTACAGTGTTAACAAGATTACCCTTCAATTTGGCCTAGTAACCTAGTTTCTGACCCGACATGACCCATGTTCGAACTTGACCTACATATTATCAAGACAAACATTTTGATAAAGTTTCAACATGCTCAAGTTGAAAATGTGGCCTCCAGAGTGTTAACAAGATTTGCCTTCAATTAGACCTAGTGACCTTGTCTTTGACCTCATATGGCCCAGTTGTCGAAGATTTGATGGAGATGAATGTTTTGATAAACTTTCATGAAGATTGGATGCAAAATGTAGCCTGTAGAGTGTTAACAAGCTGAAATGTTGACGACGCACGACGGACGGACGCCGGAAAAAATGTGATCACAATAGCTCACCTTGCACTTCGTGCATAGGTGAGCTAAAAAAAGTAATTTTCATTGGCAGTCAGATATAGAATCCTTTGCATAAATTTTGCTTTTTTCAAATACATGTATTATTTACTTAAATGAATAAATAATTATCAATTATCCAAAATATCCAAGAATGTATCTACTTACATGTGCATGAAATTGTTTTGTTTGATTTAAAATGTGTATTAGATAAAAATGTGCGGGAAAAAAGGAGTATGTTTGCATTAATATAATACTTAATGATTTTCTTATACTTAATAAATTCTTCCATTGATAAAGTTATAGCAGGGCAACATTTTATTTGGCCAAAATATCCTATCTGTAAACAAGACGGCCATGATGGCCCTATATCGCTCACCTGATTTAATAGAACAATAGTTTTCAAAGTTTTTACTCTTTTTGGACAAGAAGATTTTTAAAGTTTTAACAATGCACATATAAGGAAAACAAGCTCCGCCCCCTGGTGGCTACGTTTTTCAACGGATCAAAAATATTTGAACAATCTTGGTAAAGGGTGCCCCAAGGAACATTTGTGTAATTTTTTTTTTTAAATCGGGCCCTAAGAAACATTTGTGCAAAATAATTTTCAAATTGGGCCAGTACTTTTGGACAAGAAGATTTTTCAAAGTTTTAACAATGCACATATAAGGAAAACAAGCTCCGCCCCCTGGCGGCCATGTTTTTCAACGGATCGAAATATTTGAACAATCTTGGTAAAGGGTGCCCCAAGGAACATTTGTGCAAAATTATTTTCAAATCGGGCCAGTACTTTTGGACAAGAAGATTTTTCAAAGTTTTAACAATGCACATATAAGGAAAACAAGCTCCGCCCCCTGGCAGCCATGTTTTTCAACGGATCGGAAATATTTGAACAATCTTGGTAAAGAGTGTCCCAAGGAACATTTGTGCAAAATAATTTTCAAATCAGGCCAGTACTTTTGGATAAGAAGATTTTTAAAGTTTTAACAGAGCACATATAAGGAAAATAAGCTCCGCCCCCTGGTGGCCATGTTTTTCAACGGATCGGAAATATTTGAACAATCTTGGTAGAGGGTACCCCAAGGAACATTTGTGCAAAATAATTTTCAAATCGGGCCAGTATTTTTGGACAAGAAGATTTTTTAAGATTTGGCAATTTTCCCCTTTTTTGATGCCGCAGCAACCAAAGTTCTACTTGGAATTAATTTCTTTGAACAACTTTGAAAGAGGACCACCTAAAGACCATTCCTGTGAAGTAATTTTGAAATCTGTCCATTGGTTTAGTAGGAGAAGTCATTTGTAAGAAATTGTTAACAGACGCCGACGGACGCCGGATGATCACAAAAGCTCACCTTGAACTTCGTGCTTAGGTGAGCTAACAAGAGGGCCAAGCTTGCCCTAAATGGATCACATGAGTGATTACTGATAGTAAATTAGTAGCATATATTTAACTGCAAATATCTAGGACAATTTGATCAGGAGTGCACATGAAACTGCAAGGAGTTGACACTGTTAAAGAAATAGCTTATCAATAAAGGCCATTTGTATCTTGAAATTTAACAAGAACTTTAATAAGAATGGAATTGTAAAGCTTTGTCATTTTGCGGGTTTCCTGATGCCGCCTTGCTGACCCATGTTTTTTTTAACGAAATCAATATGGCTTGAACAGTTTTTGTAGAGGGTCACTCAAAGAACATTTCTACAAAATTATCTTGGAATCGGACAAGCAGATTATGGAGGAAAAGGATTTTAAAGCTGGAGTATTTTTCTTACTTTCTGATGCCGCTTTAACCAAAGTTCTACACAGAATGTAAGTTTTTGAACAATTTTGAATAAATATTGACCATTAAAGGAGTTGGCATTTGTAGCTTAAAGTTCAATTTACCCCTTTTGTGATGACACCATGTTGCTATGATTTTGTAACCAGTCAATACGGCTTGAACGAATTTAGTAGAGCATCACTGAAGTAAGATTCCTATTCAGTTCAGGCTTGAACAATTTTTGAAGAGGGTCACCAAAGGAACATTTCTACCAAATTATATTGGAATCCGACAAGGAGATTCAGAGAAGATTTGTGAAGTTTGCACATTTCCCCCCCTTTAAACAAATAGCTTTGCAAAAGAACTAGGTAAATAAAATGCAAACCAGTTCAAGCCCCCTCGACACTGAATCTGTAAATGAAGGAATTTGGTCCACAAATGAAAATGCAAAATCTATGACTGTTTCATACAGAATATTAAAGTCATTGTAATCTTGACCTAGGTCAGTAAAATGCAAACCCATCCAAACTCTGTGACCTTGACTTTGATCTAGTATGCAAACACATTTAAGCTCCATTGACAATGAACCTGTGAATGAAGTATGAATGAATTCAGTTAACAAGAAACCACTGAAGACGGTAAGGCCGGATTGTCGGCAATTTGACCTTGAAAATTGACAAATCAAGGTCAAGGTAAAAGAAACCATAGAAATCAATAGAACTTGTTACTGGTTACCTTCAGGCAAAGTTTCAAGTTTGTAACCCTTTCCAGTGCTGAGATTTTGCCTCAACCTGAAACTTTAACCAAAATATTAACGGACAGACAGACAGACGGACATCGCCAATCTAATAGACTGGAATTGCTAGAGCAATCCGGCCAAAAATGAAAGTGATATAGGATCTGACAGGAGTTGTCATTTTATATAAAGTTTTATTAAACGAGTTCAAGAAATTTGTTATTAAGCGAGCCTTTGGCGAACTTAATAACACATTTTCATGGACGAGTTTAATAAAACTTTATGAAATGACAACGAATGTCAGATTCTTTTTGTCACATGACGAAATACAAAAAGAAAATCGTTTTTATGCTGTTAGAAAATAGTCCCGACATGTAATACTTAATCCTTTTCCTCATATAGACGCTTTCTGATGCCTCTGCAGCAGACAGCTTTTTGAAAACAGAGTGACAAAAGAAGAAATTGCTCAAAACGAGCAATTTCTCCTTTTGTCACAATGTTTTCCACTTTTAGTCATAGGTTATCCATTCAATTATAGAGATTTTCTATTTTTTGACAAAATATGTTCAAAATCGTCTTCTGCAGATTTGTCGTATGAGGGAAAGGGTTATTAGAATGTTAACTAATCACACAAAGCGATATTTGTATGACCGATAATGGTCCCTTTACATCGTCCATCTCTTGTGATGTTTGTGTTCACTGGATACACGTCCTCAGCCACTTTGTAAACATTCGCGGATGAATACACAAATAGTGATTCGGTCATGTTATATTACACGTGTCACGTGTATTAAAGAAATACGTAATGGGTATATTACAGCGGATACAAGCATTGTCATGTGATAAATATATATATCAGGGCTCCGGAATTTTGAAATTTCAATCTGTCCGTGACATTTTTACCACCCCCCTTGATTTTGAAAAATATGATATTGGACTCTTTTAAAAAAATATACACAAATTTAAGGTTTATTGCAGGTTACCTAGCATAAATGGTTGCTTAACAGTGTCATCACTCGATAATGATAATGCAGAAGTACTTTACAAATCAAAATTTTCCAAAATTTGCAGATGAACATAACAACACATGTTTACATTGCTCGCTCGTACTAAAGAAAGTTCGACCTCAATATATTACAGAAGATACAATTCTATTATTTACTGCTCTGTTTGTACGGTAAACATTGTTTTGTCTACATAAAAATAAACCTTTTACTACAAAAATGTCTTGTGTAAGATTGACATTATCTTATTATTTCGGCAATTATCGACGTCAAAAACATTTGCATTAATAAGCACCTTAAATGTAACACAATGGTTTGAAAATTACAAATGGTCCGAAAGTAAAAGTAACATGTTAATTAGCCTTTCAGTTCGAAGTGGGACCGATAAACAATTTATTAGATTGATCAACTCGTAACTAGCAAGCTGCAAACACTTACACCGTATGTATTATCTATCAAACACGATTGTCACAGTTTATCAATTATCTTGTTTAGGTCAAGGTCAGTGACTCTCTCAAAGGGACAAAGACGATGTGTAATAACTAGGATTTCATTGTGTTATTGTTTATAAAGTGACATAAGTATTAGCAAGATTTATGAAAATATCTGGAAAATATTTGTTTACAAGATTTTTTTATTGAATTGGTCTGGCATGTTAAAAATGAGTAACTGCATTTTTCACCCAATTTAAACTGTATATAATTTCATTCTTTTAACAAGAGGGCCATGATGGCCCTATATCGCTCACCTGATTTAATAGAACTTCAATAGTTTTCAAAGTTTTTACTCTATACATATAAGGAAAACAAGCAACCCCCCTGGTGGCCATGTTTTTAAATGGATCGAATTTATTTGAATAACCTTGGAAGAAGGTCACCCAAGAAACATTTGTGCCAAATAATTTTTAATTCAGGCAGGTGCTTCTGGACAAGAAGATATTTAAAGTTTTAACAATGCACATATAAGGAAAACAAGCTCCGCCCCTGGCGGCCATGTTTTTCAACGGATGGGAAATATTTGAACAATCTTGGTAAAGGATGCCCCAAGGAACATTTGTGCAAAATAATTTTCAAATCGGGCCAGTACTTTTGGACAAGAAGATTTTTAAAGTTTTAACAATGCACATATAAGGAAAACAAGCTCCGCCCCCTGGCGGCCATGTTTTTCAACAGATCGGAAATATTTGAACAATCTTAGTAAAGGTTGACCCAAGGAACATTTGTGCAAAATAATTTCCAAATCGGGCCAGTACTTTTGGGAAAGAAGATTTTTAAAGTTTTAACAGTGCACATATAAGGAAAACAAGCTTCGACCCCTGGCGGCCATGTTTTTCAACGGATGGGAAATATTTAAACAATCTTGGTAAAGGATGTCCCAAGGAACATTTGTGCAAAATAATTTTCAAATCGGGCCAGTACTTTTGGACAAGAAGATTTTTAAAGTTTTAACAATGCACATATATAAGGAAAACAAGCTCCGCCCCCCTGGCGGCCATGTTTTTCAACAGATTGGAAATATTTGAACAATCTTGGTAAAGGGTGCCCCAAGGAACATTTGTGCAAAATAATTTTCAAATCGGGCCAGTACTTTTAGACAAGAAGATTTAAAAAGTTTTAACAATGCACATATAAGGAAAACAAGCTCCGCCCCCTGGCGGCCATGTTTTTCAACGGATTGGAAATATTTGAACATTCTTGGTAAAGGGTGCCCCAAGAAACATTTGTGCAAAATAATTTTCAAATCGGGCCAGTACTTTTGGACAAGAAGATTTTTTAAGATTTGGCAATTTCCCCCTTTTCTGATGCCGCAACAACCAAAGTTCTACTTGGAATTAAATTCTTTGAACAACTTTGAAAGAGGACCACCTAAGGACCATTCCTGTGAAGTTATTTTGAAATCTGTCCATTGGTTTAGTAGAAGAAGTCATTTGTAGGAAATTGTTAACAGACGGACAGACGACGACGGACGGTGAGTGATCACAAAAGCTCACCTTGCACTTTGTGCTTAGGTGAGCTAATAATTATAGTTTGATCAGTTCTTTATGAATATCTGCCGATTATTCCTCACAAGCTTTCACAGAGTTATAGATTTAACTCCGCACATGATAGATATTTATATCCTATGACATTACAGACATGCATTGAGTACATGTTAACTATGCACCTTATCTAGAGCTTTGAGTTGGGCTTCACTATATGATTCCTTACACAAGTTGAATTTTATGCCTCACATTTCCACACCAAGATGAATCTCCAAGTCAAATTTAGTATCTTTAGGTGTTTTAGCTTAACCCTTTACCACATACAACAAATCAGCAGCAGACAAGTTTGAAAACATATAGGCAAAAGTATGGACACTCTATAGCAGGGGAATTTTAATCATTGAAAAGAGCTGAAAGTACTTTTTAATGAATCAATTTGAAAACTTCACCTTTCGTCATTTTCAAGTCGTCTGCTGCAGGTGTCTAAACGTGGGAAAGAGTAAAAGGTTATTTTCTTCTAGTGGGGCCAATTGTGAAGGTTACAGTGACCTTATTTGGGTATGTGACAGACTTTGTTCTTGAGATGTATCTGCATTGCAAATCTAGCATATATATATATATATCTTACAGTGTAGAAAATACCAGTGTGACTGGACAATGTCTGCCAGAAGAACGTGGCACTAATCTGTAGGTTAATCTCCGGTTCATGCAACTATCAATATTTTGCCCCCGGGGGGAGGGGGGTTATGGGGAGGTGGCTGGCATACACTGGACTTTAGACAGAAGACGATTCCCGACAGGCGGGAATTAATCACGCTGAATGATTCTGGGTCCCGGGAAATAGACATTGGCCGGATTTTACATCCCGGTACCCGGAGTACACAAAGCATCTCCCACTATATGGATTTAGACAAAATTATTGGCTCTAGGGTGGGGAATTAGACCCCAAAAAGGAAAACTTGTCTAATTCCCCTGGGTCTGCCCGCCTCCCCCTAGGTGCATCATGGACTAAAAAATCTTCTCTTTTGATACAGCAAGAGCAGGAATTACTTCTTTTACCACAATGTTTCAAAAAGTGGTCAATACCTTTTCCCAACAAAGTTTTTAAAAATTGACTAAGGCTGAGGCATCTTAATATGTCATCTGTCAGTGAAAACATCTAAGCAATAATGTTGACGATCTCCATAAATGAATGTTTAAATATTAAATAGAGTTGAAAAAAACCTTGTGGTTAAAAGGAGAAATTGCTCATTATAAACAATTTCTCCTATTGCCACAGTGTCTTCAAAAGTTTTCTGCTGTAAATGCATTAAAATGCGTCAACATGAGGGAAAGGATTAAGATGAGTCAGTATCTGCCTCTACGATTTGAGTAGCCTTTGTGTGAAGAGTGCTGTGGACTTGAGCGCTGCGGATACTGATTCTGTGTGTATCGACTTGAAACTTCTGCTTGTGTTTGTAAAACTTTCTGTCTCTTGGCTTCAAAGTCCTCATCTTTTCCATTATCGTGATAACCAGAACCAGCCCCTCTGTGGTTATAATCATCTCTCTTCCCAGACCTGTCTCTGTTTGAGTATCTGTCCCTGTCCCTGTCTCTGCTTCGGTCCCTGTGCCCTCTGTCTGGATTACCAAGGTCGGCTCCATGCCATGTATTTGACCTATGAAAATGAGGCGGAGTTGACTGGGAAACAACTTGAGCTCCCATTGGCTGTTTCATCATGTATGGATTGGCATTCATTTGCATAGGCATATTGTTCATATAGGGGTTTCCCATTGGTGAACCAGGCTGTTTGGTTCCTGTGTTCATATAAAGTGGTTTTGGTGATTGGTGTTGTTGCATCATTGGTTGTTGATGTTGTTGCTGATGAACAGAACCTGAAATATTAAACAAGAGGGCCATGAGGTCCTGGAATCGCTCACCTAAGAATGGGCTATTTAAGACCTAACTGCTATTTAAGACCTAACTCTTTCAGCACTAATGGTTATATCATCAAGACAAACATTCTGACAAAATTTCAAGCAGATCAAGGGGGGGGGGGGGGAGTCATTTTACCATGGCCATTGTAAAACGACTCCCCCCTATTTTATTTATTTTTTATACATTTTAACTTATTTTAATGTACTAATTGTCATTATTAAGTGCAGAATAGATTGAAAGGAAACAAAATTAAGTATGTCCAGTGAATTACGATAAGTGAAAAAAAATAAAGTGTTGCGTGTGCCATGGCCATAGTAAAATGAACCCCCCCCCCCCCCCCCCCCATGTGTATACCTTGTGACATGACCTTTCTGTCAGTACCAAAATTGTTCACCTTGCGACCTTGACCTTTGACCTAGATGTTGCCATTCTCGAAAAAAACTTTAACCTTGGCCATTACTTTTGAACCATAACAGGTACGACTACCATATTTCACATGTGTATTCCTTGTGACATGACCTTTCTGTCAGTACCAACATTTTTGACCTTGCGACCTTGACCTTTGACCTAGATGTTGCCATTCTCGAAAAAAAACTTTAACCTTGGCCATTTCTTTTGAACCATAACAGATACGTCTACCATATTTCACATGTGTATTCCTTGTGACATGACCTTTCTGTCAGTACCAACATTTTTGACCTTGCGACCTTGACCTTTGACCTAGATGTTGCCATTCTCGAAAAAAACTTTAACCTTGGCCATTTCTTTTGAACCATAACAGGTACGTCTACCATATTTCACATGTGTATTCCTTGTGACATGACCTTTCTGTCAGTACCAACATTTTTGATCTTGCGACCTTGACCTTTGACCTAGATGTTGCCATTCTCAAAAAAACCTTTAACCTTCACCACTTCTTTTGAACCATAACAGGTAAGGCTACCATATTTCACATGTGTATACCTTGTGACATGACCTTTCTGTCAGTACCAAAATTGTTCACCTTGCGACCTTGACCTTTGACCTAGATGTTGCCATTCTCGATAAAAACTTTAACCTTGACGACTTCTTTTGAACCATAACAGGTACGGCTACCATATTTCACATGTGTATACCTTGTGACATGACCTTTCTGTCAGTACCAAAATGTTCACCTTGCGACCTTGACCTTTGACCTAGATGTTGCCATTCTCGAAAAAAACCTTTAACCGTGACCACTATTTTTTAACCATAACAGGTACGGCTACCATATTTCACATGTGTATATCTTGTCACATGACCTTTCTGTCAGTACCAAAATTTTTCACCTTGCGACCTTGACCTTTGACCTAGATCTTGCCATTCTCGAAAAAAAACTTTAACCTTGACCACTACTTTTGAACCATAACAGGTACGGCTACCATATTTCACATGTGTATTCTTTGTGACATGACCTTTCTGTCAGTACCAACATTTTTGACCTGGCGACCTTGACCTTTGACCTAGATGTTGCCATTCGGGGGGCATCAGTGTTTCACAAACACATCTTGTTTATTATTATAATTCACCCATATAACTAAATTTTAAATCAATACAGTTTATTATTGACTTTGTAATTATAAATAGTACAATGAAATAGTATAAGATGAAAAAAGTATGGGGGTCATGTTACTATGGCAATGGTTAAGTGACCCCCCCTCCAAATTCCTTTTTTTTTTTTTATTATAATTCACTGATAAAACTAAATTTTAAATCAATACACTTTATTATTATTGACTTTGTAATTATAAAAGGGAAAATGAAATAGTTTAAGGTGAAACAAATAGGGGGGTCATTTTACTATAGCCATGGTAAAGTGACCCCCCCACACACACACATCTTAATTATTTTAAGTTCATCATAATTGACTGGTCACGCTATATTGTGTTTCCAAACAGTTTATTGTGCACTGAATTATTGCAAATACTACATTAAACAAGAGGCCCATGAGGGCCTATGCTCTACTGGCATTGATCTGGCTTGTTTCAAAAGGAACCAATATGTCATCAATATTCAAATACCATCTAAGTTTGGTGAAGATCAGATAGTAAATGGAAGCTCTATTGTGTTCACAAGCTGTATTATAGCAATTTTGACAATTTCAAGGGCCATAATCCAGCCATGCATGGGTAAATCTGGCCGTTTTTTAGAAATGAACCAAACTCTCATGGATATCTAACTACTGTATAAGTTTGATTGAGATACAATAAAAAATAAGGACTGTATCATGTTAACAAGCCCTATTATAGCAATTTTGACAATTTCAAGGGCCATAATTCAGTCATGCATGGGGCGGATCTGGCTTGTTTTCGAAAGGAATCAAGCTCTCATGGATATCTAACTACTGTATAAGTTTGGTTGAGATACAATAAACAAGAGGGCCATGATGGCCCTTGAATCGCTCACCTGATTTTTTTTTTTTTCACTTTAGCTATATAAGCCCCGCCCCCTGGCGGCCATAGTTTCCGACCAATCAACTTGGCTTGAAGGAATCTGATAGAGGGTCACCCTAGGAACATTTCTACAAAATTATTTGAAAATCGGCCTTACACTTATGGAGGAGAAGATCTTTTAAGTTTTCACTATAGCCATAAAAGGCAAAATAGCCCCGCCCCCTGGCGGCCATGTTTTTTGACCAATCAACATGGCTTGAAGGAATCTGATAGAGGATCACCCAAGGAACATTTCTACAAAATTATTTGAAAATCGGCCTGACACTTTTGGAGAAGAAGATTTTTTAAGTTTGCACTATAGCCATATAAGGCAAAATAGCCCCGACCCCCTGGCGGTCATGTTTTTCGACCAATCAACATGGCTTGAAGGAATCTGATAGAGGGTCACCCAAGGAACATTTCTACAAAATTATTTGAAAATCGGCCTGACACTTTCGGAGGAGAAGATTTTTTTAAGTTTTCACTATAGCCAAATAAGGCAAAATAGCCCCGCCCCCCCTGGCGGCCATGTTTTTTGACCAATCAACATGGCTTGAAGGAATCTGATAGAGGGTCATCCAAGGAACATTTCTACAAAATTATTTAAAAATCTGCCAACCAGTTTGGGAGAAGAAGAATTTTAAAGTTTTTTCGGTTTCGTTGCCATGGAAACCAGAATTTTGCATGGATCCCAAAAATTTGAAGGAATTCTGGTGAGGTCATTGAGAGGATACTTTCTGTGAAGTTTCATCCAAATTGACCCACTGGTTACTGAGGAGAAGAAGTTGACGCACGCCGGACGCCGGACAAAAGGCGATCACAATAACTCACCTTGAGCAAAGCTCAGGTGAGCTAAAAATAAAGACTGTATCGTGTTAACAAGCCCTATTATAGGAATTTTGACAATTTCAAGGGCCATAATTCAATCATGCATGGGGCGGATCTGGCTTGTTTTCGAAAGGAATCAAGCTCTCATGGATATCTAACTACTGTAAAAGTTTGGTTGAGATACAATAAACAAGAGGGCCAAGATGGCCCTAAATCGATCACCTAATTGATAGTAAATTAGTAGCAAATATTTAACTGCAAATATCTGGAAATTTTTATCAGGGAGTGCAAATGAAACTGAAAGGAGTGGACACTTCTCAAGAAACAGCTTATCAGTAAAGGCCATTTATATCTTGAAATCTAACAAGAACTTTAATAAGAATGGAATTATAAAGTTTTTGTCATTTTGCACCTTTCCTGATGCCGCCTTGCTGCCGTTTTTCAACGAAATCAATATGGCTTCAACAGTTTATTTAGAGGGTCACTTAAGAAACATTTCTACCAAATTATCTTGCAATCGCACAAGTAGATTATGTAGGAAAAGGATTTTAAAATTTGGGTATTTTTCTCACTTTCTGATGCCGCAGCAACCAAAGTTCTCAATGGAACTTAAATCTTTGAACAATTTTGAAAGAGGACCACCAAAGGAACATTCTTGTGATGTTTTGTGGAAATTGGTCTATTGGAATGGTAGGAGTTGGTTGTCATTTGTAGCTAAAAGTTCAATTTACCCTTTTTGTGATGACGCCTGGTTGATATGATTGTGTAACCAATCAAAACGGCTTAAACAAATTAAAAAGAGGATCATTACAGTAAGATTCGTATTATATTTTCTTAAAATCAGACAAACACTTTCATAAAAATGGAATTTTCAAATTTTGTCATTTTGCCCCTTTTCTGATGCCGCCTGAATGCCATGTTGTTTGACCAATCAGTATGGCTTGAACAATTTTTATAGAGGGTCACCCAAGGAACATTTCTACCAAATTATATTTGAATCTGACAGGCAGATTCGGAGGAGAAGATTTTTAAAGTTTGGACATTTTGTCCCCTTTCTGATGCCGCAGCAACCAAAGTTCTCATTGGAATTTTAATCTTTGAACAATTTTGAAAGAGGACCACCAAAGGAACATTCCTGTGATGTTTTGTGGTAATTGGTCTATTGGAATGGTAGGAGATGGTTGTCATTTGTAGCTAAAAGTTCAATTTACCCCTTTTGTGATGACGCCTGGTTGCTATGATTGTGTAACCAATCAAAACGGCTTAAACAAATTAAAAAGAGGATCATTACAGTAAGATTCATATTATATTTTCTTTAAATCAGACAAGCATTTGCATAAAAATGGAATTTTCAAATTTTGTCATTTTGCCCCTTTTTTGATGCCGCCTAACTGCCATGTTTTTCGACCAATCAGTATGGCTTGAACAATTTTTATAGAGGGTCACCCAATGAACATTTCTACCAAATTATATTTGAATCTGACAGGCAGATTCGGAGGAGAAGATTTTTAAAGTTTGGACCTTTTGCCCCCTTTCTGATGCCGCAGCAACCAAAGTTCTCAATGGAATTTAAATCTTTGAACAACTTTGAAAGAGGCCAACCAGAGGAACAGTCCTGTGATGTTTCACGGAAATTGTCCTTGGAGTTTGGGAGGAGATGATGTTTAAAGCTAAAAGTTAACGCCGGACGGACGACGGACAAAAAGTGATAGGAATAGCTCACCTGAGCCTTCGGCTCTGGTGATCTAAAAATAAAGACTGTACATATCGTGTTAAAAAGCTTTATTATAGCAATTTTGACCATTTCAAGGGCCATAATCCAGTCATGCATGGGCAGATCTGGCTGGTTTTCGAAAGGAACCGAGCTCTCATGGATATCTAACTACTGTATAAGTTTGGTTGAGATACAATCAAAAGTGAAGACTGTATCGTGTTAACAAGCTCTTTTATAGCAATTATGACCATTTCAAGGGCCATAATCCAGTCATGTATGGGCGGATCTGTGGCTGGTTTTCGAAAGGAACCTAGCTCTCATGGATATCTAACTACTGTATAAGTTTGGTTGAGATACAATCAATAGTGAAGACTGTATCGTGTTAACAAGCTCTTTTATAGCAATTTTGACCATTTCAAGGGCCATAATCCAGTCATGCATGGGCGGATCTGGCTGGTTTTTTAAAGGAACCGAGCTCTCATGGATATCTAACTACTGTATTAGTTTGGTTGAGATACAATCAAAAGTGAAGACTGTATCGTGTTAACAAGAAATTGTTTACGGACGGACGGACGCACGCACGGACGACGGACAAATCGTATACCCAACAAGCACATGGTTTATTCCGTAATTATCCCCCGTTTACGGAATAAATAGCATTAATATGCTAATTAGATACCCATTAAACAATTATATAAAACAAGAGCTGTCGGAGGACAGCGCGCTCGACTTTACAACGCTTATTCACTTAAGCACTATTTCCGTATATTGCCTTTAAGTACTATTAAATCATATATACTCTATATGTAAAAGCAACTGAATAGATACATACATTTAAATATATATAATTTAAAAATCAAATTTCCTAAGTCAATCAAGGGCCATAACTCCATATTTAGGATACAATGGAGTTATGTAACCTAATTGTGTGATGGTCCTTAACAAATGTGTGAAGTATGAAGACTGATTTGAATGAAGGGTATTAGAGTTATAAATGAAAATGCCAGCTTGCCCTGAAATATTAACCGGACACCGACACTGGGGCGAGTAGTAAAGTTCCATTTTTCTTCGACTAGTCGAGCTAAAATCAAAACTTTAACATCGAGCTAAACGCAAATGTTAAAACTGACCGAGTCCAAAAATAGCAAAACCTTAAAAAAAGGTTTTCCAAATGTTTGACACCAAATCCCGTTTGAAATGGTGAAGAACTATATTTGATAAATGAATGATCATAATTAAAAATTAATGTAACCAAAAATAATGAATTCATCTCAAATTCTCAAAATCAACCAAAATAATGTTTTTTACCCCAAAAAGAAGGTCACACTCCATTATCTTCAACATACAATGTGAAAAAAGGAATAATATGTAATTATATTCCAAGTATGAAAGCCCTAACACAAGTACTTATAGAGAAAAATTAAATAATTAAATGAAAATCCCAACTTGCCCTAAAACTTTAACCACCCAAAATCATGTCTTTTACCTCAAAAAGAAAGTCAAAATCAGCATCTTCAGCATACAATACGAGAAAAAGTATCTTCAGTTAACAATATGAGGAAAGGTATTATATGTAATTAAATTCCAAATATGAAAGCCCTAACACAAGTGCATATTGAGAAAAATTAAAAAATTAAATGAAAGTCCCAACTTGCCCTAAAACTTTAACCACCCAAAATCATGTTTTTTACATCAAAAAGAAAGTCAAAATCAGCATCTTCAGCATACAATACGGGAAAAAGTATTATAATTATGTAATTATATTCCAAATATGAAGGCCCTAACACAAGTGCTTATTGAGAAAAATTTAAAAAAAAATGAAAATCCCAACTTGCCCTAAAACTTTAACCACCCAAAATCATGGTTTTTTACCTCAAAAAGAAAGTCAAATCAGCATCTTCAGCAAACAATATGAGGAAAGGTATTTTATGTAATTAAATACCAAATATGAAAGCCCTAACAAAAGTGCTTATTGAGTAAAAGTTTAAAAAATTAAATGAAAATCCCAACTTGCCCTAAAACTTTAACCACCCAAAGTCATGTGTTTTACCTCAAAAAGAAAGTCGAAATCAGCAGTTACAGCATACAATATGAGGAAAGGTATCGTATGTAATTATATTCCAAATATGAAGGCCCTAACACAAGTACTTATTGAGATAAATTAAAAAAAAATTAAAATCCCAACTTGCCCTAAAACTTTAACCTCCCAAAATCATGTTTTTTACCCCAAAAAGAAGGTCACACTCAGCATCTTCAGCATTCAATGTGAAGAGAGCTTAAAGGTGTAACTATATTCCAAATATGAAAGCTATAGCACAAATACTTATGAATGAAAATGCCAACTTGCCTTAAAACTTTAACCGGACGCCGACGCGAGTAGTAAAGCTCTCATATTCTTCGAATAGTCGAGCTAAAAACCACTTATCAAAGTGTCTTATAAGGCTAGTGGGTGGGTTTTACGAAAAACCACTACCCAACAAGAGTACTCTGGTAAGTACGCACATACGCACGCACAACGGACAATTTGCTATGACATAAGCTCGACTGGCTTTCAGCCAGTGGAGCTAAAAATGAACCTTTCCCACATACAACAATCTAGAACAGGCAACATTGCAAATATTCAGTCAAATATATGAAATCAATTTAAAAACATAATGACAAAGGGAGAAATTGCACATTATTTTGTATTTAAATAAGAGAGCATGAAAGTGCAGACAGATCTGCACTTGCCATAACAAAGCTAAGAATGGTTCTCTTGGAGAGTGTCTCAAAAGTTATCTACAATTTGCACAGTCTGACCAAGATCTAGATATTCACATATTACTTACCGGTACATAAGTCACATATTACTTATCGGTACATAAGTCACATATTACTTACTGGTACATAAGTCACATATTACTTACTGGTACATAAGGCACATATTACTTACTAGTAAATAAGGCACATATTACTTACCGGTACATAAGTCACATATTACTTACTGGTACATAATGCACATATTACTTACCGGTACATAAAGTACATATTACTTACCGGTACATAAGTCACATATTACTTACCGGTACATAAGTCACATATTACTTACCAGTACATAAGTCACATATTACTTACTGGTACATAAGTCACATATTACTTACTGGTACATAAGTCACATATTACTTACTGATTAATAAGTCACATATTACTTACTGGTACATAAGGCAAATATTACTTACCGGTACATAAGTCACATATTACTTACCAGTACATAAGGCACATATTACTTACTGGTACATAAGTCACATATTACTTACCGGTACATAAGGCACATATTACTTACCGGTACATAAGGCACATATTACTTACCGGTACATAAGTCACATATTACTTACCAGTACATAAGTCACATATTACTTACTGGTACATAAGTCACATATTACTTACTGGTACATAAGTCACATATTACTTACTGATTAATAAGTCACATATTACTTACTGGTACATAAGGCAAATATTACTTACCGGTACATAAGTCACATATTACTTACCAGTACATAAGGCACATATTACTTACTGGTACATAAGTCACATATTACTTACCGGTACATAAGGCACATATTACTTACCGGTACATAAGGCACATATTACTTACCGGTACATAAGTCACATATTACTTACCAGTACATAAGTCACATATTACTTACCGGTACATAAGTCACATATTACTTACTGGTACATAAGTCACATATTACTTACTGGTACATAAGGCAAATATTACTTACCGGTACATAAGTCACATATTACTTACCGGTACATAAGGCACATATTACTTACTGGTACATAAGGCACATATTACTTACCGGTACATAAGTCACATATTACTTACTGGTACATAAGTCACATATTACTTACTGGTACATAAGTCACACATTACTTACTGGTACAAAAGGCACATATTACTTACCGGTATAAGGCACATATTACTTACTGGTACAAAAAGCACATATTACTTACTGGTACATAAGGCACATATTACTTGGTACATAAGGCACATATTACTTACTGGTATAAGCTTGTTAGAAGCTCAGAAATGCCAACTGGTATCTTTTTTGTATGGTTGGACTCAAATGTACACTTTGACATTGATGGTACTATTTGTTTGTGAGAATGGCATTAGAATGGAACATAATTGCTATAAATCTTATCGATCTAATGCTGATGTCACCAACCTTGATTTATAGCATTTGGAGATTATAACAGCCATCCTAATTTTTAAATTAATACTAAGTATCAGTGCTTGTAGTCAAGGGAAATATTGTGAACTGCTATTGATGTACTAATTAGCAATAACTCCCTCTTTACAAAGTTATCATATCTTATGAAGACTACCAGTGGTCATTTTCTAGAATTGTTTTCTTGTTCACAAAAGATTTAAGTTCAAGAAGAAAACCTAGGTAATAAAGATAAGTGAGCTTATAAAAGCTAGTTAACCTATATTTCTATTTTTTCTTCTTACAGAAGTTACTTGAAAGCCTATATCAGTTTTAAATGCAGTGGCGTCTTCACATAGATTCATCCGTTTTAAATTCTGTGGCGTCTTCACATACATTCCAAAAGATACCTTTCAGTCTGCAGAGACACAACATTCATTTCCCACAATATTTTCAAACAGGCTTCAAAATACTATTTTCATTAAAATATTAATCAAAGCGCTGATAGCACTATTGAGCGAAGTACCTTCATTGATGTTGATGCTGTAACTGTGAAAACCAGCATGACAATAAGTATTAGACCTGTCTTAGGTTCAACACATAAGAAACAAATGAATTATGTGTTACAAAAAAAAAATCCTTTAACACTTTCCCTCATACGGCAATTCTGTAGCAGACGACTTTGAACATATTTTTTACAAAAAATGGAAAATCTCTATATTTGAATGGAAAACATAAGACTAAAAGTTGAAAACAGAGTGTTAAAAGGAGAAATTGCACGTGTTGTGCAATTTCTCCTTTTGTCACTATATTTTCAAAAAGCCATCTGCTGTAGAATCGTCAGAAAGCGTATATATGAGGGAAAGGGTTAAACTTTCTATAACTAATTTGTGCATGCAATGCAGATCATGATCGGAATACGCAGATGCGCTAATTGACCTTAAAGAATAATTTGAGTATCTGTCCATTCGCAGTAAATAATGCAATAACACTACCTTGGTATTATCATGGATAAGTGTATTGTTGTTGAAACAATTTGACTGTATACATGAATGTAAAACATTTCACATCTTATTTGCATCAACATATATGGACAAGTTTACCCTTATTGTTGAAAGTGCTACTTTTGATACAAAAAAAGGTTATGCAAAATATTATATTATCCGAAAGACATTAATTAAACCTTAATTCAAAACACAGAGGAAAGGAATAAAGGAAGAGACCATTTATTCATGCCCTGTATGACCGCTCTTTGAACTTATTGAGTGAGAATCAGTTATATAATCGAGATAGTAACAGGAGACCTCATAACCGTTTATGATATCTGATAGTTTTACAACTTACTTACCCTTTTTCTCTAAACCGAAATTAGAGGCCGGCGAATTGGAACATATCCAAACAAAAATATGGGAATAATAAGAATAAAGCGGGAAGCGTTGGCACAATGATTTTCAAAAGTGTTCTGCTTAATTTCCCCTAATAGAGGGACAGTGTTATACACTGTCCCTGCCTAATAACATGAACGCAGATAAGTGGCGGAAAATGGTATAAGAATAGCTGTAGAAAAGTGTGTGATATCTAGAATATTGAATTAATTTTCATGCTACAGGTTTGAGACATTGTGTAAAAAAGGGAGGAATAAGTCATTTTGAGTAGTCGTTACATTTTCTAGAAAAGTTTTCAAATTTCACCCGCTTCATTTGTGTCGTATTCTATCATGTAAAGGGTGAACACTGACAGTTCATTAATGAAAACGTTTGAAGCCTGCCATTTCAAAGTGTTCCTCTGAGTTTATCAGTTTTCTGTGTATATACATTATGATATTATAAAACGTTGTTTAAAGTGACTGGGTGACTAGTCTACAGTGTGATAATATTGAATGAAATCAAATGTATTTGACATTGTACATATTTATAACAATCTAGTCCACAGTGGAATTAGTTTTTTAACTCATTCATGAGGAAGGCGGACTCAGGCAAAAAGGCGTGTCGAAAGTAGTGCGATACGAATGAAACCCAATCAAATGAAGTAATCTGAAATCCTTCCGCGGTTGAGAATGGTTGCAGCTTTAAGTTGGATTTTCGAAAGCAGGCATGCTATGAGCTTTCGGATCGCTTCGCGACCCTTCGCTCAAAAATGACTAATTAATTGATTTGAAAGAATTAGTTAAAGTGTCACCTGGTCTTGATTGTAACTTGAGGTTTCTGCCCAGCAGTGGTGTACCATCCATCAACTGTATTGTGTATGGTACAGAGGCATCATGGGTAAACGTGATAAACGCAAAATTCTTTTTGCGACCATCTTTCTCTGTAGCAATTTTAACTCTTTCCAAAGGACCTGCCTGAAATGAAACAATAACATATTTTAAAAAGAATTAAGGATAAAAAATTAATGAAAACCTGTAAAATGTTAGTTCTATTCAGGCTTCAGCCACCAAAGACACAAGCGGTGTAAAACACCACACAAAACCTTAGAATATTTGCACAGGTACTGTGTCAACCTATTTTCAAAAGCAGTAGACCGAGAGACAAATGCGCTTGTCTTGGTCTATTATTCCTCACAATAAACAAGTAATTCTTAACCGATTTATTCAAGGGTGTCTTTTTTACACTGGTCAAACTTCCCCTCTGATTTTGTCAGTGGTCAATGATTTACATTACATGAAATGGGGAAACATTTATTTTAAGTGAATTTTTTTAACACTTTCCGACTTGCAAGTGCATTTTGAAGCATTTGCAGAAGACAACTTTTGATAACAATGTTGCATTTGCCATGTTTTCAACTCAATTCAAATCAAAACTTCTAATTTCTTGTACATGTCCGAGGTGTTTCATGTTTTAGCCTAGATGTCTTTACAGGTGTCTGCTATAGAAAAGAAGTGGGAAAGGTTTAAATAAGCGACAACATTCTGAATCCTTTTAAGGCTGAAATGGAAAAGGTGGCAAATCCTCGAAACATCAAGTGGTTAACTTGTGCAGTGGTAAAACTTTTGGTAATCATTTCAAGCCCAAAGTCGAGAAAAGTCTTGTTCTACCACCTTTTGGATGTTTGTGCATTTTTTTATCAAAATATAAGTACTTTGAATATTTACAGTAACTGTAAAAACATCCTTGAGTGTTTGAGAATAGTTCTGAACATTAGTGTCTAGTTTGTACAGTAGCTCCTGGTGGGGTGCCTTATCAAACGAATAACATCCACTTGAACTTTTCCCGACCACAGATAGCTTTCATCACCTTAGATGGTGAGATCAACTGGGATGTGCAGGATGTGCAGGAGTGCTTCTAATCTAAAGGAAACCATGCTGGTTATCACAGTGAAGGTTCAACTTGAAGTGGTTCATGGTGTTGCTGAGAACTGTATGCTTAAGAACTTTTTATGTGATTGACATCAGGGAGAATGAGCATTAATTTGATGGTTGCCTTCTTTATAAAGAAAGAAGTCTGAAATATTTTGGAGAGAATTAGAGCAAGATGTAATGTACAATGCTCTAGAATGGGCTATGTACATTAACGGAAAAAGAAGAAAACTATTGTCTTGAGAATTGCTTTGAGAACAAGAGGGCCAAGATGGCCCTAAATCGATCACCTAATTGATAGTAAATTAGTAGCAAATAGTTAACTGCAAATATCTGGGAAAATTTTATCAGGGAGTGCAAATGAAACTGCAAGGAGTGGACACTTCTCAAGAAACAGCTTATTAGTAAAGGCCATTTATATCTTGAAATCTAACAAGAACTTTAATAAGAATGGAATTATAAAGTTTTTGTCATTTTGCACCTTTCCTGATGCCGCCTTGATGCCCTGTTTTTCAACGAAATCAATATGGATTCAACAGCTTATTTAGATGGGTCACTTAAGGAACATTTCTACCAAATTATCTTGCAATCGCACAAGCAGATTATGGAGGAAAAGGATTTTAAAATTTGGGTATTTTTCTAACTTTCTGATGCCGCAGCAACCAAAGTTCTCAATGGAATTTCAATCTTTGAACAATTTTGAAAGAGGACCACCAAAGGAACATTCTTGTGATGTTTTGTGGAAATTGGTCTATTGGAATGGTAGGAGTTGGTTGTCATTTGTAGCTAAAAGTTCAATTAACCCTTTTTGTGATGACGCCTGGTTGATATGATTGTGTAACCAATCAAAACGGCTTAAACAAATTAAATAGAGGATCATTACAGTAAGATTCGTATTATATTTTCTTAAAATCAGACAAACACTTTCATAAAAATGGAATTTTCAAATTTTGTCATTTTGCCCCTTTTCTGATGCCGCCTGACTGCCATGTTTTTCGACCAATCAGTATGGCTTGAACAATTTTTATAGAGGGTCACCCAAGGAACATTTCTACCAAATTATATTTGAATCTGACGGGCAGATTCGGAGGAAAAGGATTTTAAAATTTGGGTATTTTTCTCACTTTCTGATGCCGCAGCAACCAAAGTTCTAAACGGAATTTAAATCTTTGAACAAATTTGAAAGAGGACCACCAAAGGAACATTCCTGTGATGTTTTGTGGAAATTGGTCTATTGGAATGGTAGGAGTTGGTTGTCATTTGTAGCTAAAAGTTCAATTTACCCCTTTTGTGATGACGCCTGGTTGCTATGATTGTGTAACCAATCAAAACGGCTTAAACAAATTAAATAGAGGATCATTACAGTAAGATTAGTATTATATTTTCTTAAAATCAGACAAGCACTTTCATAAAAATGGAATTTTGTCATTTTGTCATTTGGCCCCTTTTTTGATGCCGCCTGACTGCCATGTTTTTCGACCAATCAGTATGGCTTGAACAATTTTTATAGAGGGTCACCCAAGGAACATTTCTACCAAATTATATTTGAATCTGACAGGCAGATTCGGAGGAGAAGATTTTTAAAGTTTGGACATTTTGTCCCCTTTCTGATGCCGCAGCAACCAAAGTTCTCAATGGAATTTAAATCTTTGAACAATTTTGAAAGAGGACCACCAAAGGAACATTCCTGTGATGTTTGGTGGAAATTGTTATTGCGGTTCAGGAGGAGATGATGTTTAAAGGTAAAAGTTAACGACGGACGACGACGGACGACAGACGACGGACACAGAGTGATCAGAATAGCTCACCTTGAGCCTTTGGCTCTAGGTGATCTAAAAATAGGTGAAAGAAGTGCAAGTAAATTGGCTGCAGTGATATTATGACTGAAAAATTGGCAATAACCGGTAATAATATAAATAATAATCAAGTAATAACAAGCAAATTCATGAAATTTATATCGCCCGCTTGCAGGAAAGTTTGAAAAAACAAGAGGGCCATGATGGCCCTGGAATCGCTCACCTGATTTTTATTTTCACTTTAGCTATATAAGCCCCGCCATCTGGCGGGCATAGTTTCCAACCAATCAACTTGGCTTTAAGGAATCTGATAGAGGGTCACTGAAGGAGAAGATTTTTTAAGTTTTCACTATAGCAATAAAAGGCAAAATAGCACCGCCCCCTGGCGGCCATGTTTTTTGACCAATCAACATGGCTTGAAGGAATCTGATAGAGGGTCATCCAAGGAACATTTCTACAAAATTATTTGAAAATCGGCCCGACACTTTTGGAGGAGAAGATTTTTTAAGTTTGCACTATAGCTATATAAGGCAAAAAAGCTCCGCCCCCCCCTGGCGGCCATGATTTTCGACCAATCAACATGGCTTGAAGGAATCTGATAGAGGGTCACCCAAGGAACATTTCTACAAATTTATTTGAAAATCGGCCTAACACTTTTGGAGAAGAAGATTTTTTAAGTTTGCACTATAGCCATATAAGGAAAAATAGCTCCGCCCCCCCTGGCGGCCATGTTTTTTGACCAATCAACATGGCTTGAAGGAATCTGATAGAGGGTCACCCGAGGAACATTTCTACAAAATTATTTGAAAATCGGCCTGACACTTTCGGAGGAGAAGATTTTTTAAGTTTGCACTATAGCCATATAAGGAAAAATAGCCCCGCCCCCCCTGGCGGCCATGTTTTTCGACCAATCAACATGGCTTGAAGGAATCTGATAGAGGGTCACCCGAGGAACATTTCTACAAAATTATTTGAAAATCGGCCTGACACTTTCGGAGGAGAAGATTTTTTAAGAATTTTGAAGTTTTTTCATTTCGTTGCCATGGAAACCAGAATTATGCATGGATCCCGAAAATTTTAAGGAATTCCGGTGAGGACATTGAGAGGATGCTTTCTGTGAAGTTTCATCCCAGTTGACCCACCGGTTACAGAGGAGAAAATGTTGACGGACGACGGACGACGGACAACGGACGCCGGACATAGGGCGATCACAATAACTCACCCTGAGCACTTCGTGCACAGGTGAGCTAAAAACGGTTCACATTTGTGGCAGTTATTGTACGGAAACGAAATGTGACAGACAGACAGACGGACAAACCAAAATTAATAACTGATAATAATAATAAGAAGAAAGAAGGTCAAAAAGTCATGGTGAAGGTCATCTAAAGACAATGATGATATTTGATTGTAAAATTGTACACATGGTGTAAATTTTGTTGTTGTAGCTTTATAAACAAGTTTCATGAAATTCTACAAGCTAGTTACTGAGAAATGGCTGCGGACGTGGATTTTTCAATATATCAAGGGCATTAACTCTAAGGAAAATTGACCAATCCAAAAAAACAATGGACGGGCATCATCCCAATATGTTGGTTCATATTTATTTCAAGTTTCATGAAATTCTACAAGCTAGTTACTGAGAAATGGCTACGGACTTGGATTTTTCAATATAAAAGGGCAATAACTCTAAGGAAAATTGACCAATCCAAAAAAAATGGACGGGCATCAAGTTTCATGAAATTCTACCAGCTAGTTACTGAGAAATGGCTGCGGACGGACGCACAGACGGACGGACAACGCCATTTCAATATCCCCCTCCTTTTTTCTTCGAAAAAGAGGGGGATAATAACAACTTTATTTTATGAAGCTACAAATTTGGGTTGTCCCAATCTTCCATGTGGGCCTTAGAGCTAGCAATAAATTATATACACAATGATATACATATAAACAATTCAAAACAAGGGCACCGCAAAGCTGATGCATCCCCTCTGTATTCAATCATCGCAGCGAGTTCTGTTGTGATCGAAAATAATCGAACTACTATTTTGCCTTAAAGATAGTTGTTTCCTTGATCAAAACAAAATTTATCTTATCATATCAAGTGACATCTAGGTCAATAAACTGCTATATGGCCTTCAGTACCATTAACTATTTTTATAATTATTACATGACATAATTATACTTTAATGTATGGCAAGTTTGGTAAAGATCAGTCAAAGGATGTTCAGTGTAGAGTAGTTGATATGGAATAGTCAAAGTCCAATTTTGACCTTGACCTTTAACCTATGACCTTGAAAATAAATAGTCTTCTAGACCTTGCCATATACTAACTGTATACCAAGTTTGGTTAGGATCGGTTGAAGGACGATCAGTGTAGAGTGGTCACATGGTTGTTGATATGGGAAAATAGTCAGTCCAATTTTGACCTTGACCTTTAACCTATGACCTTGAAAATTAATAGGCTTCTAGACCTGCCATATACTACCTGTATACCAAGTTTAGTTAAGATCAGTCAAAGGATGTTCAGTGTAGAGTGGTCACAAGGTTGTTGATATGAAATAGTCAAAGTCCAGTTTTTACCTTGACCTTTAACCTATGACCTTGAAAATAAATAGGCTTTTAGACCTTGCCATATTCTAATTTGAAAGGGAATATCATTCCAAACTTTGCTGAATAGGTAAGAGATTTTCTGAAGAATTCTAGGTTTGGTTTTGGTAACTGTAACACATTTATTTTGGGTAATCAATCAATCATTCTTTGGCGCTCAGGATTATCTTTTAACATGCACATGATGCCTCACAATCACCTTGTAGATATATCATAAATGGTACGAAAATGCCCCAGAGTTGGCCATGTATAATATCCGTAGAGCCTACCAACTTCGTAATCAACCTCAGTTCCATATATTTGCATCTGTGAACAACTCAAGTAATCTGTCTCTGGATATCCGTGAAAGCAAATAGAAGTAAATGCACAGTGCCTTAATAATGAACAAGAGGCCCAAGAGGGCCAGTATCGCTCAACTGCCATTAGGCAAAAATTAAATATCCATACAGCCCCGCACCCTGGTGGTAATGATTTTTGACCAATTACCATGGCTTTAAGGAATCTCGTAGAGTGTCATCCAAGAAACATTTCTGCAAAATTATTTGAAAATCGGCCTAATAGTTTTGGAGGGGAAGATTTTTAAAGTTTTCACTAAAGCCAATAAAAAGCTAACAGCCCCGCCCCCTGGCAGCTATATTTTAAGACCAATCAACATGGCTTGGTGGACTCGGATAGAGAGTCACCCAAGGAACACTACTACAAAATTATGTGAAAATTGGCCACATACTTGCGTCAGAGAAGAATTTTTAAGTTTACACTATAGCCATTTACGGCAAAACAGCCCTGCCCCCTAGCGTCTTGGTATAGGTCCACTAGATGAAGCTCCATACCAAATATCAAAGGCCTTGGCTCTCTACTTTTAGACAAGAAGATTTTTAAAGTTTTTTCTATATACAAGTCTATGTAAAAATTATTTGAAAATCGGCCAGACAGTTTTGGAGGAGAATTTTTTTTAAGTTTTCATTATATAAGGCAAAATAACCCCCGCCGACTGGCGACCAATCAACATGGCTTGAAAAAATCTGGTAGAGGGTCAGAAGATTTTAAAGTTTTTTCCCTATTATTTGAAAATCGGCCAGACAGTTTCGGAGGAGAAGAAGTTTTCACTATAGCCATATAAGGCAAAATATCCCCGCCCTCTGGTGGCTTTGCTTTTTTACCAATCAAGACGGCTTGAAGGAATCTAATGGAGGGTCACCCAAGGAAAACTTCAACAAAATTATTTGAAAATAGGCCCAACACTTTCGGAGGAGAAGATTTTTTAAGTTTTCACTTTAGCCATCCATATATATAAGGCAAAATACCATGTTTTTAGACCAATGAACATGGCTTGAAGAAATTTGATAGAGGGTCACCCAATGAACATTTCTATAAAATTATTTGACAAGAGGCCCAAGAGGGCCAGTATCGCTCCACGGCCATAAGGCAAAAATCAAATCTCCAAACAGCCCTGCCCCCTGGTGGCCATGTTTTCAACCAATCAACATGGCTTGAAGGAATCTGATAGAGTCTAGGAACATTTCGACAAAATTATTTGAATATCAGCCAGACACTTTCGGAGGAGAAGAGAGGTTTTCTCATTAGCCATATAAGGCAAATTAGCCCCGCTCCCTGGCGGCCATGTTTTTTTACCAATCAACATGGTTTGAAGGAATCTGATAGAAGGTCACCCAAGGAACATTTCTACAAAATTATTTGAAAATCTGCTCAACACTTTCGGAGAAGAAGATTTTTTAAGTTTTCACTATGGTCATATAAGGCAAAATAGCCCCGACCTCTGGCGGCCATGTTTTTCGACCAATCAACATGGCTTGAAGGAATCTGATTGAAGGTCACCCAATGAACATTTCTACAAAATTATTTGAAAAATCGGCAGAACACTTTCGGAGAAGAAGATTTTTTAAGTTTTCACTATAGCTATATAAGGCAAAATAGCCCTGCCCCCCTGGCGGCCATGTTTTTCAACCAATCCACATTTCTTGAAGGAATCTGATAGAGGTTCACCCAAGGAACATTTCTACAAAATTATTTGAAAATCTGCTCAACACTATCGGAGGAGAAGATTTTTGAAGTTTTCACTATAGCTATATAAGGCAAAATAGCCCCGCCCCCTGGCGGCCAAGTTTTTCAACCAATCAACATTTCTTGAAGGAATCTAATAAAGGGTCACTCAAGGAACATTTCTACAAAATTATTTGAAAATCGGCCTGACACTTTTGGAGAAGAAGATTTTTTAAGTTTTCACTATTTTTTTCTTTTGGTTGCCGTGGAAACCAGAATTATGGATGGATAAAAAAAAATTGAAGGAATTTTAAAGAGGACATTGAGAGGATGTTTCCTATAAAGTTTCAACCAAATTGGCCAAGTGGTTAGGGAGAAGAAGTCGTTTAAGGGAAAAAGTTAACGCATGCACGACGGACAATTCGCCATGACATAAGCTCGACTGGCTTTCAGCCAGTGGAGCTAAAAATCAACCCAACATTTTCGGAGGAGAAGATTTTTTAAGTCTCATTATGTTTTTCTTGTGGAAACCAGACTTTTGCATGGATCCAAAACAAGAGGGCCAAGATGGCCCTAAATCGATCACCTGAATGTTTTTAAAGTGTTTCCCTAAACGAGTCTATGTAAAACAAGTGATCCCCATGGTGGGGTCATTTTTGACACCAGTTCCATAATTTGATTAATCTTGGTAGATGTCCACTAGATGAAGTTAGATTTCAAATATCAACTTTTAGACAAGATTTGTATATTATGTAAAACAAATGACCTTTTTTTACCCCAGGGCTATAATTTGAACAAGAGGCCCATGAGGGCCTATGCTCTACTGGTATGGTTCTTTGGTCATTTTCCATCCAGAGCATGTATGTATGGTGAAGATCGGATAGTAAATGGAGGCTCTTTTGTGTTCACAAGCTGTATTATAATAGCAATTTTTACAATTTCATGGGCCATAATCCAGTCTTGCATGGGTGGATCTGGCTGGTTTTCAAAAGGAACCAAGCTCTCATCAATATTTAACTACTATCTAAGTTTGGTGAAGACCAGATATTAAATAGAGCCTCTATTGTGTTCACATGGTTTACGAAAGGAACCGAGCTCTCATGGATATCTAACTACTGTATAAGTTTGGTTGAGATACAATCAAAAGTGAAGACTGTATCGTGTTAACAAGCTCTTTTATAGCAATTTTGACCATTTCAAGGGCCATAATCCAGTCATGCATGGGCAGATATGGCTGGTTTTCGAAAGGAACCGAGCTCTCATGGATATCTAACTACTGTATAAGTTTGGTTGAGATACAATCAAAAGTGAAGACTGTATCGTGTTAACAAGAAATTGTTTACGGATGGACACACACGGACGACGGACGAATCGCCACGACATAAGCCCTTCTGGCCTTTGGCCAGTAGAGCTAAAAATCTTGGTAGAGGTCAACTAGATGAAGCTACATACCAAATATCAAAAGCCTGGACATTCTACCTTCAGACAAGAAGATTTTTAAAGTTTCTCCCTATAGATACAAGTCTTCGTAAAACAAGTGAACCCTGGGCTAGGGCCACTTTTGACCCCAGGGCTATAATTTGAACAAGATTGGTAGAGGACTAATAGATGAAGCTACATACCAAATATCAAAGGCCTGGGCCTTCTCCTTTTAGATGAAAAGACTTTTAAAAGTTTTTTTCCTATATGTCATGAGTCTATGTAACAAGAGGGCCATGATGGCCCTGGATCGCTCACCTGATTTTATTTTTTTTAACTTTAGCGGCCATAGTTTCCAACTAATCAACTTGGCTTGAAGGAATCTGATAAAGGGTCACCCTAGGAACATTTCTTCAAAAATTATTTGAAAATTGGCCTGACACTTTTGGAGGAGAAGATTTTTTAAGTTTTCACTATAGCCATATAAAGCAAAATAGCCCCACCCCCTGGCAGCCATGTTTTTCGACCAATCAACATGGCTTGAAGGAATCGGATAGAGGGTCATCCAAGGAACATTTCTACAAAATTATTTGAAAATCGGCTTGACACTTTCTGAGGAGAAGATTTTTTAAGTTTTCACTATAGCCATATAAGGCAAAATAGCCCTGCCCCCCTGGCGGCCATGTTTTTCGACCAATCAACATGGCTTGAAGGAATTTGATAGAGGGTCATCCAAGGAACATTTCTACAAAATTATTTGAAAATCTGCCCACCAGTTTGTGAGAAGAAGAATTTTGAAGTTATTTTTATTTCGTTGCCATGGAAACCAGAATTCTGCATGGATCTCAAAAATTTGAAGGAAATCTGGTGAGGTCATTAAGAAGATGCTTTCTGTGAAGTTTCATCCCAATTGACCTACCGGTTACTGAGGAGAAGAAATTGATGCACGCCAGACGCCGGACAAAAGGCGATCACAATAACTCACCTTGAGTAAAGCTCAGGTGAGCTAAAAACAAGTGACCCTAGGGCTATAAAATTTAAATTGTGCAATCTTGGTAGAGGTCCATTAGATGAAGCTACATACCAAATATCAAAGGCCTTCTACTTTTAGACAAGAAGATTTTTTAAGTTGTTTCCCTATACAAGTCTATGTAAAACAAGTGACCCCTGGGGAGGGGTAATGTTTGACCCCAGGGCTATAATTTGAACAATCTTAGTAGAGGTCCACTATATGAAGCTACATACCAAATATCAAAGGCCTGGGCCTTCTACTTTTAGACAAGATTTTTAAGAGAAATCCCTATACAGGGTTTCCACTGTCATTCGCCAAACACGCCAATGGCGGAAAAATGGAAGAAGCCGTAAAATGTTGCTTCTTAATCTTATGTATACACGAAATTCCCTTTACTAAACTTCTCTATCTGGCTGTAAATCTGCGGAATTTTCTTACACACAATCTCGCATACGGCCTAAAATACATGCTTGACAGTGACTTTGTTTACGTAATTAACGCAACATTTTACATGAGTAGGAACACTGAATATTTTTTTTATGAATCTTCATATGGATGGTGGTGACCAGAAATCTTTTGAATTTGCATTAGTCCATTGTAAATGGATAAATATACACAAGTAGGAAGATCTGTGGTTATTAAACCTTTTCATGTGTTTTCATTGACCATACTAGCCTAGGCTGATACAATATCAAATGGATTTATTTTAGAAGCATTTAGATTGGTAAAATCATTAAAGTTATAAACAGATTGGACACAAAAGAATGAGAACCATGATAACATAATAATAATAAAAGAATGGAACATGTTTAAGGGTTTTGTTTATTTTTTTATTTAGTAAAATTATAATCATTTTATGACATTTCATGTATTGGTGAACCATGAAATAATAATTTTTTTATAGCTGTATTGATACACCATATCACAACATTAAGTCAATGACAGAACACACATTAAAAGTGTTAGGTATGTTTAAATTAGTGTATATCAATACAGCTGAACAAAAAAAAATGTCCGACGGAAGGGGGCTCACCCCATCCCGAACCCTCCACCTTGCGTAACAAAATTGTGGTTAAATGTGGCCAAAAAAATATATGGTCCAGTGGAAACCCTGCTATAGATACAAGTCTATGTAAAACAAGTGACCCCAAAGGAGGGTCATTTTTGAACCTGGCTATAATTTGAACAATCTTGGTAGAGGTCCACTTGATGAAGCTACATATCAAATATCAAAGGCCTGTGCCTTCTGCTTTTTTTTAGTTTTAGACAAGAAGCTTTTTAAAGTCTTTTCCCTATACAAGGCTATGTAAAACAAGTGACCCCAAGGGAGGGGCCATTTTTGACCCCAGGGCTATAATTTGAACAATATTGGTAGAAGTCCACTAGATGAAGCTACATACCAAATATCAAAGGCCTTGGCCTTCTTCTTTTAGACAAGAAGATATTTTTTAAAGATTTTTCCCTATACAAGTCTATGTAAAACAAGTGACCCCCTGGGAGGGGTAATTTTTGGCCCCAGGGCTATAATTTGAACAATCTTGGTAGAGGTCCACTAGATGAAGCTACATACCAAATATCAAAGGCATTGGCCTTCTACTTTTAGACAAGAAGATTTTTAAAGTTTTTTCGTTAAACAAGTCTATATATGTAAAACAAGTGACCCCTGAGGAGGGGCCATTTTTTAACCCAGGGCTATAATTTGACCAATCTTGGAAGAGGTCCACTAGATGATGCTAGATACCAAAACCTTTGAACAACTTTGAAAGAGGGCCACCAAAAAAAACATTCCTGTGATGTTTGGTTGAAATTGATCCCAAGGAGGAGATGATGTTTAAAGCTAAAAGTTAACGACGGACAACGACGGATGAAGGACAGAGAGTGATCAGAATAGCTCACCTTGAACCTTTGGCTCACAGGTGATCTAAAAATTGAAGGAATATAGGAGAGGACATTGAGAGGATGCATCCTATGAAGTTTCGTCCCAATTGGCCAAGTGGTTAGCGAGGAGAAGTCGTTTGAAGCACAAAAAAGACGACTCGCCATGACATAATCTTGACTGGCTTTTAGCCAGTTGAGCTAAAAATGGAAATAATAATCTGATTAACTAGTTTTTACTCGAACCTCACATCACCTCACTGATATCCCAGAGCAGTAGTTTTACATTAAAAGCTATATCTCGCTTACAAATTTTCTATTAACTCTAATAAAATTTTGTACATGTTTAACTTGCTTTGACAGTAACATCTTTGAAAATAATAATTCCACGCGAACATCTTAAGGTAAATTACAGCCATTGCGATCGGAAAGATTGGCCGTTGAAAAGGAAATTTTTGCTAAGGTCGGTAGGACTTGTAATTGACGTAAATAACTGATCGTGCTGCAAGCAAGGGGCTAACTGCAGTTCGCGAGGAATTATTCACCGATCACAACATATAATACGGGTAAACAAATCGACGGCGAAGCCGGCGATGTTTCCCGTCAATAGTTAATGTGTATGAACTTTGCAAAAAATTGCTATACCGTCTTTCCTAAAATTGTGTCCAGAGCGAACTTTTCGATGCAGTGATATGCAGTCACGATACTCGTACGTTTTCATTGGATGAAAAGAAAATATCGAAACAAAAAAAACTTCTAGAGGAAATAATTAAATATGATAATACGTACACGCTAAAGGAACAAGCACAAGTTATTTTATGTGTGATAATTTGCGTGTAATAACATTCGTCGTCTATTTCTAAAACGAGTTCAAATAACAACTTGTAAGGGTTTTTTTTACTTTCCGGAAGTTATAAATCCAAATTTCTGTAATATGACGTCATTCCATTAGTGGTGCAGAGGTAGAGCGTCGGCCTCTTGTATCAAAGGTCCCTGGTTCGAGTCCCGTGATGAGCGGGTCCTGACTTTTTTTGTTTTCGTTCTGGTATTTTGATTTGTTAATTCATTGTATTTGGTTCGAAACATTGTATGAATTATTATAATCAATAAATATGTTCTATGTTCTATGTTCCTGACTTTGGGATTTAAGTCTCCAGGAAGCAGACATCGAGCGTGATTAATATAAGCTGAAAGCTTGTTTCACAATCGATGTAATATAAATAAGTCTAAACTTAATGAACCAAAAGGAAAACGACAGAAAGTATAGGAAACGTTAGTTTGACTGGTCACAAATGTAGTTCCGTAAATTATAAAATCGTTTTATTTGAAGTACTTTATGAAGGGCAAGTTGATTATTTGTTGTACCTGTCATCATAATTTTATGGATGTAAAATCTTGGCTATATTTTAAAGTTAAATATAAGCTTAACCTGATGATGATTTTTCTTTTCTTTGCTTAGGTCGGTAGGACTCGTAATTGACGTAAATAACTGATCGTGCTGCAAGCAAGGGGCTAACTGCAGTTCGCGGGGAATTATTCACCGATCACAACATATAATAAATGTTTACCCGAAATAGGTAGCACCTATAATCATATTAAATGTTTACCCGAAATAGGTAGCACCTATACTCATATTAATAGAGAATTGTCATACTAATGCCTTGAAGCAGTTGTACTACATGTTGTATGTGGGAAAGGGTTAATCAGATGCAGATTAAATAGATGTTCATCATAAATAGCGCAGGGGATGTTTCTTTCAGCAATCCGATGAAGGGGCTAATCTCTGCATGTGAAGGGGCTAATGTCAACCTATGAAGTTTTTTACAAAGGGGATAATGTCCAAAGGGGCTAATGTCCGCCATTCTTTAAATGTTTACCCGAAACAGGTAGCACCTATACAGTACTCATATTATTAGCAGTCAATTGAGAAGTGTGTAATTATTTTCTGATGTCTAAAGCTTCATTTAATACTCGACAATGTAGTTTACTTAAATGCTTGTGATCACGAACGTAGGAGAAACTTAGAAAGGCCTAATTTACAAAAAAAAATGGAAGTAGAAAAGAATAATTATAAAGGTACCTGCAAAAACAATTCGTACAGAATATTCTCTGATATTTGTTCAGAGAGATTTCCTGCCCAGAGTGTTCTATCAACCTCATTCGACATATTTCAGTTTAGTTTGTTCATTGAAAATGTTAACAAACAGAAATTATGAATTCTTTGAAACTATGTGTATCGTTGGTTTTCGCGGAAAATAAAGTTCGGTGCAATCATTTCAAAATTGGCGTGAGAAACACTCCTTTAGAAAAACCAGGGACCCGGAAAAACTAAACAAAAAGACAAACACATAATTGTTTCCATATATTGGCCTATTGAAAGGAAAAGGTCGCTCTCGAATCTCAGAAGAAAGTCTAAACATTTCAGATGGAGCTAAGCCCTATAAATTCCATTTGTCCGCAGAACGCATCTTTTCCCTAGCTAGACTGGAATTAGTTTCTAATTATATTTTGATATCAGCAGTGAATAATATTCTAGGGAAGGCTCACACTTCCTATAATGAACCTATCTATTAATCTGTCTCTTATATTCAAGATATCGTGTAAAACTTTTGTAAAACACTCCATATATGTTAACTTAGCGTTTTCCTGGATGTAGACGACTTCCAGGCTACCAAGACTGAAAAATAATTCTAGCTACGTCATTCTATCTCGAACGGTCACATGGTTTTGTTTACAATTTTGGACGAGCGTATTATTAAATTACAGGGTTTATGTGTTCCAATTTATAGAAACCCAAATCGACGAAACTACTTCACTATTGGAGAAATACTTTTCAAATATACACCAAGCGGTAATTATTACATGATTTACAGAGAATAGAAATTATCTCTTTATTTATTTTAGATTAAGCAACACGAATCCCCCCAACAGTAATTGGATAATTTGTGTATTGTAATTTCATTGGCTAATAATAGTTTTCCTTAAGTAAAGGAACAAAGAATATGGCCGACTGCTACGTAGTCGAGTACTGAACAATAATCAGTTTTCTTTATTGACATAGACTTATTTTGGAATTTTACAATGGCAGAACTTCTATCAGTCCATGTCCATGTACCGCCGCACCATGATATTTCAGAGCCAAAAAATGGATTTAGACGGGAAAATAGTGGCCTAAATGGAAGCCTCAGTGAAACCGTAAAACAAAAATACGACGTTCCTCGCAAACGGAATTTGGATATAGAATTTAGGGACTTGAGATATACCGTTAAAGATGGACATAAAGGTATTTAGAATTTCCACTTCTTTTAACTTATATAGCATACTATCAAACCTGGCAGCGTCCATGTTTAGATCACCTAGAGCTATTCTGATCACTTTTTGTCCGTCGTCGTCCGTCGTTAACTTTTAGCTTTAAGGACTATGTCATGGCTGAAATTAGAAAATGGGTGGGTGGGGTATACAAGTTAAAAACTTCACAACCTAGAGGACCTTGGGCCATATAACTATTATAACTTGGTCAGATAAGCCTTTTTAAATGTATCTGAATGAAAAAAAATAATTGAAAGGATTAGGTTGGTAATTTATAGGCAAATTAAGTGACCATTTTTCGGCTCAGCTTTGAACATTGTTAAGTTACCTAATATATAAATAAATACCTGTAATAGTTAGGTAAAGTATCCTTGTAGATACAACGAGCCTTCAATTTTCAAGTACAAAAAAAAAAGGTTCATATTTAAATTAAGGATAATTTCAAATTAATTGGTTTAAACTATATAAAATGTTTAATTGCTTCAGTTTTTTGATTTTCAATATGTTATGACCTATTGCCCATTTTAATTTTTTTTTTTTTTTTTTGTGTGTTGCCTTTATGGAAACTGCAAAGTGCCAAAATAATGACGTCACGAAAATAGGATAACAATTTCGGCTTCGGACTTGTTGAACACATGTGTATACAAGATTATTTTTTTTGTGAATTATTAGTTTTCAAAGGAATTTTTGCCCGAAACTTAGAGGAAATAAATAAATCTTTCAGATAAGACATGAAATTTCGTATCATTCACTAAGCCTTCTGCATATTTTGTCTTTGAAGCCTTACACTCATGAATTACGGATGCTCGAGGATACTAAACCACTGGACCAATTTCATCCAAACTTCACAGGAATGTTCCTTTGGTGGCCCTCTTTCAAAATGGTTCAAAGATTTAAATTCCATTGAGAACTTTGGTTGCTGCGGCATCAGAAAGGGGGCAAAATGTCCAAACTTTAAAAATCTTCTCCTCTGAATCTGCATGTCAGATTCCAATATAGTTTGGTCTAAATGTTCCTTGGGTGACCCTCTACAAAGATTGTTCAATACATACTGTTTGGTTGGAAAACATGGCATTTAGGAGGCATCAGAAAAAGGGCAAAATGACAAAATTTGGAAATTCCATTTTTAGCTCCACTTATGTCATGGCGAATTGTCCGTCGTGCGTGCGTCCGTGCGTCTGTGCATGCGTTAACCTTTTCCTTTAAACAACTTCTTCTCCCTAACCACTTGGCCAATTTGGTTGAAACTTCCTAGGAAGCATCCTCTCAATGTCCTCTCTTAAATTCCTTCAATTTTTTTTTATCCATCCATAATTCTTGTTTCCATGGCAACCAAAAGAAAAAAATAGTGAAATGGCCGTGGAGCGATACTGGCCCTCTTGGGCCTCTTGTTTAAGTTCTTGTCTGATATTAAGAAAATTGAATAGGAATCTTACTTCAGTCAGCGCTCACGTTAATGGACGTATTGGGCGTTTTTACGCCCGAAAATCGATCCCTTACGCCCAAAATTGACAAGGGAGACGTCCAAGTACGTCCAGGAATTAAGGGTATACGCCGACAATCAAAACACAGGACGTATATATGTCCACTAGAAATTGTGTGTAATTATCTAAAGACACTGTGTATTGTGTTTTATGAAGTGTCAATTATGGACAGTGGGAGTTATCAATTGGTAGATTTAAGCCAATCACGATCGAGAATGCGTACCCCACCCACCCCCAGATTTGACACTTGAAAACGAGTTCACACCAATCAATTCTATTTTTCATTATAAACAGCGTAGGGGTAATTAATTTCAATAACCCATGTAAAAACATACTAGGATATGATAAAAGATTGTCCCTATATTAATTTAACTGTTTAAAGATTATTATTTTGTTTGCCTGAATCCATAGGAAACACTTTTTAATTGCCGATTTTTTAAAAACAAAGTTGACATGAAGATCTATCAAAATCACAGCCAGCTGTCAAAAAGGACTTGCCTATGAAATAAATTGCATATAAGCCCATTTTAGTTCATAATATTTTTAAAATATAAAAGAAACTGAAGTCTTGAGGTGAAAATACATATTGTAAATTTTGTAATGGGTTTTCGTGCATTTTCTGCATTTTGGAAATCGGAAATGTCATTCAAGAAAGTATTACTCACACTCATTCTTATTTGTTTTAAAGTTGACTATTATGAAAGTTTAGTGCCCTTAATGTGTGTTTGTAATATGTCTCACTGCAGAACACTTTATTTACTGGTGTATAAAATAAAATCAATAACTCATTAACAGAAATCAAAGACCTAATAACACAAAGATAGGAAACGATCCAATAGATAAAGAACAAATCTCGCGAAGGTTACACTTTGCAACGCGCCAGACCATGTGACTACGTGATTACGCGAGATTCCAAAAACCGAATCGGCAGCCATTTGCAATTTGAAGTAATGTGAAAACATGGATAATTAATTGATAACTCCTCAACAAATGTAAAGATTTGATGCCTGAAAGACTGAAAGACATTAATTGGTAAGTAGTTTACGTTTATAAATCATTTATATCAGGTGATGTTAATTTGATAATAAACAATTATATTCTAACACAATGGTAAGAAAATTGCGGTCGGTGGTTAGTGGGTGGGGTATAATTAAATATAATTATTTAATTGACCTTTCAGTTAAGTAGAATGTGTTTTTCCTCGGTGCTAACATCAATCAATTATTCTTTTTGTTTTATCTCTTGATGTCGTGAACGGTTTTTTATAAAATCGGCTTCTATTTGCTTTCATAATCGTATTTTGTCTGAACTGGATTCTGTCTTTTTTCTCTCATTGATTTAAAATTTTGTTATATCACTTTTCAAATATTTGCTTATAACTTCTTCGTTAGTCACCGGATTGATTTAATTGGGGTAATATTCTTTTCCAGTAACTTTTTTCTATTGAGTAAGCTTAAAACAAAAAATTGAAACAATGATTTTCTGTGTTTTAAACAGTATTTAAGATTCCCTTTTGTATAGTGGATCTCGGTATGATCAATTGGTACAAAAAAATGATGCTTCTAAGATTTTAGTTTACAGCTCTTAGAATGCTAATAATAACCCAAAACATAAAATTCCAATTCTTACATCCAATCATCAGTGCTTAAGCCATGAATTGTTAAGGTTTTATTTATTTTTCTCATGTTTTGTATGCTAATAAGTTCTGAACTGGATTCTGTCTTTTTTCTCTCATTGATTTAAAATTTTGTAATATCACTTTTCAAATATTTGCTAAAAACTTCTTCGTTAGTCACCGGATTGATTTAATTGTGGTAATATTCTTTTCCAGTAACTTTTTTCTATTGAGTAAGCTTAAAACAAAAAATTGAAACAATGATTTTCTGTGTTTTAAACAGTATTTAAGATTCCCTTTTGTATAGTGGATCTCGGTATGATCAATTGGTACAAAACAATGATGCTTCTAAGATTTTAGTTTACAGCTCTTATACATGCTAATAATAACCCAAAACATAAAATTCCAAATCTTACATTCCATCATCAGTGCTAAAGCCATGCATTTTTAAAGTTTTATTTATTTTTCTTATGTTTTGTATGCTGAAAAGTTCTGAACTGGATTCTGTCTTTTCTCTCTCATTGATTTAAAATTTTGTAATATCAATTTTCAAATATATGCTTATAACTTCTTCGTTAGTCACCGGATTGATTTAATTGTGGTGATATCCCGTACGAAGATTTTAACAGGATTCCAGCAGGACCCTGGTAGGAATGTACCAGGAATCTAGCAGGAATCAATTTTTCCTGCAGGAATGTAACCGTACATGGAAAAAACCTAATTTCCTACAGGGAAAATTTGTTCATACTGGAAAAGTTTCCTGCTATAGTAACAGGAATCCCTTTACTGTAGCTGGAATATTGGTGAAATTCATATTCCTACTAGGAATAATTCATCTTATAATATTTAAAATCTCCAGTTAATGAAACTTTGGCAGGATTTCTAGAACTTATACTTTTTCATAGCAGGAATGTTATACTTTAACATTTTACTAACTTGGATTCTGAAACTTAGAAAATATGCAAAAGAAAATCTAAAACTTTAATTAAAAAAAATGGTATACAATCCTTAGTTCCCCACTGGGGTATTCAAGATCAGTAGGTACAATCCTAAATGAAAAAGCCATTGAAATTTAAATAGCAATTTCTCCTTTCCTCACAATATTTTTAAAATGTGTTTGCTGTAGATGCATAGAAATGCCTCTACAAATTGGTAAGGGTCAACTTATTTACCCGGGAAAACTTAGCAGCTAACCTATTTTTAACCTACACAAATGAGTCATGTCATACAAAAATGACATTTGGTCTCTGCAACCAGCCGATATTCATATAACTTGATAAACCTGCCCAGTCTGTTTCTAAGGGTCTCTAGTCACACACACACAGCTTTAACTACACAGGGGGAAAACAATGACTTAATGTAAAACTTGACATAGAAGTATTAACTGTGATCATAGTTCATTGATATATAATGTGGGTTTTCATATGACGTGGCTCAATCTCTCCCCAGCATTTTAAACAAAGGTCGGTGACTTAATTATGACGCAATAGGTCACGTGAATGTTAGACAGGCAGGATTTATGTAAAAGTAAGTTGGACTTTCCCAAAGCATTTATATTCTGATCAGTCCAAATTAATGAATTGGTGACAATTGTTATTAACTAGATTTAAAAAATGCTTCAAAAGTGTTACATATCTTCACCTCTGTGCAAATTTGACCAGATTTTTATAGATTCTTCAAACAAACAACTAGACACCATTTAAAAACATTGTGAGAAGAGGTGAAACACTTACCTTTCGAGTGTATTCAAACATCGTATATATATTTTGGATTTACGGTGACTATCAAGAGGAGTTGTTTTTTGTTAGTTTTTCTTTCAGCTAACAAGCTTTTGAAAACATTGTAATAAAAAGGAGAAACCAAGTAATTTCTGAGTCGATTCATAAACCATGTATACATATCTCTACTATCAAACATTTGTTTTAAGTTTTACTTTCAGCTAACCAACTTTTAATTTTGAAACATTGTTGGAAAGGGAAAAACACATTACGTCTGATGAATGCGTCTGCAAGTGAAAAAGAGTTAATTTAAGTGTGCAAATGGATATTAAGTGTGAAGTTATTTATACAGTGTCTCTTAAGTAATTTAATTATCTAAGGAAAATCTGGAATAAACTCATATTTATCAACCACTCCCATCGACGGTCTGTAATATTTTTAATTGATTTATGTTTAAAGTCTTAAAACTTTTCTGCATATTTGTTACTTTCGACAAGTCACTTTTGTTATGCATTGATCTTGTTACGTCATGAATGACATGTGGTATGACGTCATTAAAAAAGTCTATCGGCGTTTGGAAAATTGTTTAAATCAAGATGGCGGCCTTTTTCAACACATGCTGTTTTCACAGAATATATGCGATATCGGCGATAGTTTGCATCTATTTCTGTTTAGTTGATGGATTAAGTACGTGTTCTGGAATATTCGTAAGTAAATTATTTTACTTTATTTTGCATTATTTCATTTGTATTGCAATCAAAATGCTGTTACGAAGATCTCTCACCCTTTCTCTGTCCCACAATATTTAGATCAACAGAAATATTTTAAAGCATTTATTTGATCATATACCATAATTGGAAAATATTTACTTGCGTACAGCGACGGACCACCTTAGAATGATTAATGGGTTTTTGTATAACCCTTTCTGGGATTCAACACAGGAGATCAAAAACAAATTGTTTCCATAAATCTTTACTGGAGCAGTGTGCACAAATTCAAGACCATTGTTTCATTTACACATTTGTATCAATGAGTCCTTTGATGTGTTCTCCCAAAAAAATGAGTCCTACTAAATTACTGTTGTTTTTTCACATTTTAATTAGTCTATGACTCGGCAGAAAAATTAAACATTCAAGACACATTCCCATGTTTAGAAATATTTGTCTGAACCAGCAATTTAAATTAATACTTGAATGTATACTTTTCAGTTGAAGCAGCTAGGCAAGAAAAATTTGGAAAGCATTCTAGCTTTGAAAATTGACCAACCAAGGACATTACCTGTGACGTGTTCCAGATGAACTATTGACAACATGGTGATTTATATAAATTTATAATGGTGATACCAGGGTCTTTCAAATACTATTTGAAAGACCCTGGTGATACCGACCTGTCGTCTTAGATGATTGATTGATTTGGGTTTAACGCCATTTTCAACAATTGTTCAGTCACATCACGGGGGCCTACTCATGTATTACCTTGCTTTCGCATAGGATGATTGATTGATTTGGGTTTAACACCATTTTCAACAATTGTTCACATCACGGCGGCCTACTCATGTATTACCTTGCTTCGCATACCAGTACTCAACACAACATACTTTCTAAGCAGCTGGCTGCTTTTCCACATAGACTGTAATCCCATTGATGAATACCCGGTTGCGGCGACATTCTTTCGGGCGATGTTTTCCATTGCCTCTCACCTCTGATCTATGTGAGAAAGTAGTCCGTGGCTTCAAAAGAATGTTGTGTAAGTACTGGTGTGGGAAAGCCAGGAAAACATGGGTAGGTGCACAGACCGCCGTGATATGACCAAAGCTGTTGAAAGCGGCGTTAAACTCCAAACAAACAAACCATTGATGAATGACGCATGTCAAAGTGACTTTTTCAAACGTCGGAAAGAATGTAGGCCGAGCTGGGATTCGAACTCTCAACCCCTGGATGAGGTCTAGGTCCGCACATTTTTCATACAGACCTCGTCAAATTAATGAAGAAAATAACCGTTCTTGAGAATATTCTAAGACTTGAACTCAAAAATGCAATATTTAACGATGAATATTAAGTAAAGTATTTGAGATTAATTTGCAAACTTACTTTATATTAGATATTTGCCTTTAAATGAACGTCCATGAAAATTGAAGCTGGTTTATCAGAATGCAAACTTGAGAACAATCTCAAAAATGGTTGCTGGATTCGAGATCTTGAGTATTTTCATTAATGTTTTGTAAAAGAAAGATGACTGGCACTGCATATAACTAGGCAGACATGATCAAATAGAGGAAAGGTAGCTGTGTAAACGAAAGTAAAATTATTGAATAAAATTGAAAACAGATAATAGTGGCAAAAAGAAAAATTGCTCATATTGTATTTAAAAGTCATCTGCTGCAGAGGTGTCAGAAACCGTCTTTATGGGTAAAGAAGCCTTCAAGGGTTCATTTATTATAATTTTCTATCTTTTACTTTCATTTGAATAGCTCCATACACAACAACTTAAAAGAGCCCCTTATAGAGGATGGTCCAGTCATCACCAAACTGAAACAAACTTTAACCATTTCCTCATAGTTGACGACTGATGATTTGACCACCAGACTCTACAAGACTCTGCTTAGTGATACCCATCAGTGCTTTGTTCATGCACAATCAAATGTATTAATTCTTTAAGTTAAACTATGTTTCCAGATCACCCTTTGTTTTTAAGTGGCAACATTCTTAAATATTCCTGAGTTGTTTGTGAACAATTTTTCAACCTACTTCTTGAATTGTGAATGCTTGTGTTTGTTTTAGAATTTAAAGTTGACACTTTCCCTCATACAAGGGATCTGCAACAGCTGACTTTGAACATGTCCTGGCAAAATGAGTTGTTATGGAAAATCTCAATAAACTAAAGCGGTTTTTTTAATTGAGTTGAAAACATTGTGGCAAAAGGAGTAATTGCTCATTATAGATGAGAATTTTCTTCTTTTTCCACAATGTTTTCTAAAAGCGTCTGTATGCGCAAAAGGATAAAAAAAATTGTTCTGATATATATGTTAATTACCATCAAATAAATCAATGATGCATTATCAGCATCTCTTGATTAAACATTTACAGTTATTATTTATTCTAGTAAAAATTTGATTTGGATTCCTGGTAGGATTTTGTTCTAGGAATCCTGTTGGGTATTTGAACCTAAAATAGTGGTCTAGTCCACTCTCTTTAATAATTTTACTTATAGATTTTCCGTATTTTGTGACTAATTAAGGACCATCTTGGCCCTCTTGCTTCTTATTAGCTCGCCTGTCACGTAGTGACAAGGTGAGTTTTTGTGATCGCCCGTCGTCTGTCCACAATTTCTTGTGAACACGATAAATTCTTCATTTATTATCTAATGTTTACCAAAATTATACAGTAGCTAGATACACCATGGGAGCTCAGTTCCTTTCAAAAACCAGCCAGATCCATCCATGCATGACTGGATTATGGCCCTTTAAAATTGGCAAAATTGTTCAAATTGACCTTGTGAACACGATAAGAACTTGATTTATTATTCGATGTTTACCAAACTTATTCAGTAGCTAGATAAACATGGGAGCTTGGTTCCTATTGAAAACCAGCCAGATCCGTCCATGCATGACAGGAAGATGGCCCTTTAAAATTGGCAAAATTGCTATAATTGACCTTATGAACAAAATAAAGTAATCATTTATTATCCGATGTTTACCAAACTTATACAGTAGCTAGATATACATGAGAGCTTGGTGCCTTTTGAAAACCAGCCAGATCAGTCCATGCATGACGGGATTATGGCCCTTTAAAATTGGCAAAATTGCTATAATTGATAATTTATTATCTGATGTTTACCAAACTTATACAGTAGCTAGATATACATGAGAGCTCGGTTCCTTTTGAAATCGGCCAGAGGCGTCTATGCATGACTGAATTATGGCCCTTTATTAAAATTGGCAAAATTGCTATAATTGACCTTGTGAACAAGATAGTCATTATTTATTATCCGATGTTTACCAAACTTATACAGCAGCTAGATATACATGAGAGCGCACTTTTTTTTTAAATCAGCCAGATCCGTAGATGCATCACTGAATTATGGCCATTTAAAATTGTCAAAATTGTTATAATCGACTGTGAACACGATAAAAACTTCATTTATTTGTCATTTGTCCTTTACATTGATTTATAAACATGTGACCATGACCTAAAAGTGATCTTTTACAATTAAATAACATCATTGTCTTTGGATGACCTTCACCATGACTTTTTGACCTTCTTGTCTAAACATTAGTAACCGTACATATAAGCACTGTTGAGTCTCATAAAAGGTTGAACCTGGATTCCTTTGATTCTTTGTACGATTTTTGTACCAGGAAACGATTCCTTGTAGGAATTTTGTACCAGGAAACCTGATAGGAAGTTTTAACCTATTTAAGTATCAAAAATCTTTTTGGATTTTGTAATGAGATTCCTTGTAGGATTTTTTCTATATTCCTTGTAGGATTTGTTCTATATTCCTTGTAGGATTTTGTAACTGGATTCCTTGTAGGTATTTAATCCAACTAGAAATCAAGAGTTTTGAAATATGCAAATGAGGTTTGATTTCCTGCTACTAGGATTCCTGGTAGGAAAAAAGTAGAAGGAATCCAGCAGGAAAATGGCCCGAAATATGTAAATGAGGACAAAATCCCTGCAAGGATTTTTTATCAAATATTCCTACAGGATTCCTGTTAATCTAATTAACATATTTCGCTCCATTTTCCTGCTGGTTTCCTTGTAGGATTTAGAGCGATATTCCTGTATGAATCCTGTTATATTACGCCTGGACTGTTTCGTACGGGTTTCTTTTCCAGTAACTTTATTCTATTGAGTAAGCTTAAAACAAAAAATTGAAACAATGATTTTCTGTGTTTTAAACAGTATTTAAGATTCCCTTTTGTATAGCGAATCTTGGTATGATCAATTGGTACAAAACAATGATGCTTCTAAGATTTTAGTTTACGGCTCTTAAATTATACAATGCTAAGTAACCCAAAACATAAAATTCCAATTCTTACATCCCACATCAGTGCTTAAGACATGATTTTTAAATCTTGTATTTAGTTTCTAATTTTGTTGTATGTTGAAAAGTACTGAATTGGATTCTGTCTTTTTTTCTCTCATTTATTATAAATTTTGTAATAACTCCATTGATATTTGTTTTAAACTTCTTTGTACGTCACAAGATTGATTAATTTGTGGTAATTTTCTTTTCAGGGAAATAGCAGAAGAGAAAACATAAACAGAGATGATCCCTTTACCAAAGAGAAAGCGAATAACTGTTTGAATTGACTTTTCATGTTGACCGTGCACTTAACTGCCAATCTATCAATCCTTAGGTTAATATTTCTCATTTGACCACAATGTTTTCAACTTTATTCAACAATAAAGCTATCTTTTATAGAGATTTTTAAGATGTTCAACACCTTTTTTTCAAATTTTTCAGCTGCATATGTGTTGTATGTGGGAAGGAGTTACACGTATCCCACATACATCAAAAACACAGCAGACAACTTTGAAAACATCTAGAATGTATATAATTGAAAGTATAATCAATCAATAGAGTTGAAAAGGTTGTGACAAAAGAGGGAATTGGTTCCCTTGAGCAATTTCTTCTTTTGCAACAATGTTTTCTTACGTCAACTACCGCAAAGTTTTTAGAAAGAGTCTATATGTGGGAAAGGATTAACAATGTTAAATATATTTTACATAAATACCATTATCAAATCTTATTTATAATTGATGATTTTTGTTTCGTGTTGTTTAATATCCCACTTAATAAACGATGCATTATGTGAGACAATCAACTATCAAAGATTGCAAACTATATACCCAAATAAAATGTATGCTGTCAGTTGTTTGAAAAGAGATTTACCTTGATATGGTAAACTTTTCATCTTTTGGATATAATTGTTTTATTTTGCAATGAGACAAAGGGTTATGTATTAAAAATAGTTCTGTTTGCCATAAAACAGTGCAATTATGATGTTGCAATTTCGTTTGAAAGCCTTTGATGTCAAATTACACATGGTCAATCAGTGGCCTGCTAGTGTTAATCCCCAATAAGCACAATGTGTACAAACCTCCGTGTCATACTGTCGTGTTTACTTAGAGATCTATACCACAGTCAACTGTTTTGTTTTATAACTGGCTTTACCCCTTTTCTCAGTCCTTTATTCCTTTCATAGTAGTGAAAGTGGAAATGGGAAATTTACACATTTTAGTAGTTTTTGTTCTGTGTATTTATAATAAAATATATTGTTATTCTCTTCTTTCAATTATGAACAAAATGTATAGCAGTAACACATAGATTAATGTGTGTTCTAAATTTAATCATTTAAATGATAGTATAAAGAAATCAGGCAAATACCATAACTTGTATGTCAGGCATTTAACAAAAGGAAGGACTGTAAAGAAATGGCCAGAATTGTTCCACTTTGGGTGTAATGAAACAGATCAAATGGAGATGACTTTGAAAACCTTTACTCCAAACTATGAAAACTCTTTACAACTGAAAGAACAATTATTGAATAAAATTGAAACAATGTGACAACAGGCGATAATTTGCTAATTATAAGCAATTTATCCTTTTGCCAAATTGTTATCAAAGTAAGTCTGCTACAGAGGTGTTAGAAAGTGTCTGTATGTGGGAAAGGGTAACCGAAACAGCCATTTTAAATACATTGTGAGAAAGGGGGAAATTGTAGGAAAATTAGTGACTTCATTCATCTAGAAATTATTTTCATTTTTTTAAGTGCATAATATGATTATACAGTTGTATTTACAACGTTCATACCAAACATATGTGTTTGTCTGCATCTTTGTAATTAGATTAAATGTTTGTAATTAAAAAATTGACTACTTTAAATTTGTTTTGTTGGATGTCTCCTGATATCAGATCACCCATGCACATGTATTGATCAATGATTACCATTGATTAATTATTTGGTATTTCACACCGCTTTCAACAAATTTTCAGTTATACCACTGTTACCTGGGTACTTAACCATGTACTGCCGGGTCATTTAAGTACATTTAATATCCATTGAATTGATCCGTTTATTAAAATAATAAGTTTCCAAAGTGCTATTAAAGACAAAAATACATAGAAGTATTGTTATTATGTACTTTGATGTTATATACAGTTGCTGGTAAATTACATGGAGGTGTTATAACGAATCAGAGACAAACAACATAGTTATGAATGGTCTCATATTTTTTATTTCTTTTATCTAGGGGATTGATTCGAAAAGAGTTAATGAAAGACGGACAGACAAACTGATTTCACCTAGGAACATGCATATACACTATGGGGAAATTCTTAAATTCAACAAATACAAAAGCGTTCCACAAATATTTCTTAAATTGATGGACAGCCCCTTGTATTTACAGCCAGAAATCTAGATTATGTTTCATCTTATAGTCCTGATTTATGTAATTAACGAAAATACATGACCAATCAAGTGAATTGAAAACGAAAGAATATCGAGTGAAACTCTATGAACGAAGTATAAATAGTCATTTAAATTTGGATCGCAAATAGTCCGGGCAAAGCTTATTTTACTTAGATGACGTGAATTATCAAATAATAGTGTCAGATATCATTAGTCTTTGCCAAAGATATAGGTCATTGTCCACTGCCGATACAAGTTACAATGTAATTTTGATTTTCTCGAAGTCGAAATGTAATTAAAACAAACTATTATATATAAGTTAAATAATTTTTATTGTTCATATAAATTATTAATAATTTTCAACAAAGTCTTAATAGTACAATTATAACTAGGTATTTGGTTTTCAACCACATTTCTATAATTTCTTTCTTCTCGAGTTGATCGCTTATTTAACAAGCGATGTTTTATAAAGCGCCTGTTAAGCATCACAGCGAGATTAAAATATTTAAAGCGTCTCTGCGAGATCTCGCTCAAATCTCACGCACCTGTTTTTCTGTCACGTTGCTTAGCGAGATTTGGGATCGATGCATATCTTTGTGTTATTAGGTCTTTGCAGAAATCCATTCCTTTTGCCATACTGAATGTGATTTAAGAACATAATTCATGTTTAATGTGAATGTAATGAATCATGGCCATGCCAATCTTTTGATGAATTTTATGCTGGATAGCTTTTGACACATGACTGGAAAAAAGCATTCTATATCACATAAAAACCTACTGGTTTAAAAGTGTTATGATAGAACCAACAATAACATTGTTGACAATTTGTTTGTTTGTTTGGAGTTTAACGCCGCTTTCAACAGCTTTGGTCATATCACGGCGGTCAGTGCACCTACCCATGTTTTCCTGGCTTTCCCACACCAGTACTTACACAACATTCTTTCGAAGCCACTGACTACTTTCTCACATAGATCAGAGGTGAGAGGCAATGGAAAACATCGCCCGAAAGAATGTCGCCGCAACCGGGCATCGAACACATTGTTGACAAAGGAGCAATATCCACTTTCTGTATTAATTAGCTTCTTTTCCAATAATGTATTTAAAAATAAAACAAAGGGAAACACAATAGAATGTGCAAGATGCGAAAAAAGCCAGCGCGTATCACCTGGGACTTCCAAGAATTAGAGCAGGACTTCCAAAATTCAGACCCAGGAAGTCAGGACTTCCTGTTTCAAAAAGTTAGTGCAAGCACTGTTGAATTTATTTAATATGTCTTTCTGTGTAAAACTGACCCTCGTATCGAACACTGCCCTGTTTCGGTGAGGGACCTATATCGGTGACCTTATTATTTTGTTATCTTCAATTTGAAAAGAGCTATTGCATCATTTGACTATGTTGTCTCAAGTTTAACATTTCTGTCAATAGCTTTTGAATCTTTTGTAAATATGGATAAAATACATACATTTTATGCAGAATATTTCAAATAACCTAGTGAAAATAATCTCTTTTCCAAATTTCATTTTTTTTAACTGAATGCTGCACTACTGGTCTTTTGCAATAATGTTATTTGAATTGGTCACTACCCTTAAATCATGTACATTATGTGCTCTTAATGTTATCTTTATACAGAACTAGAAAAAAACCCACTAAAAAACAATTAAAACACTCAAGAAACCGCGATCCGGGCTACCACACAATTCTTAAATTTGTCGCATGTTAAACTTGGTGTGCAGAAAAGTGGGACAAGTGAGAATCTTAGCAGGACAAGTGGCATTCTGAAAGTCACTTGTCCTGGACAAGTGGCTGAATTTTTTTTTTGTACAGCCCTGCGTACAGGTGTAACGTGCCGGGCTAAAGACGCAGAAGATCCCTTCAGCGAAAAGTATACTCAACCCTGAAGGTTGTCCTAAACTCCATCACTTCGAAACGGTGATGTAAATTTGCTTATCAAATGCAACGTATACCGAACGTTTTCATTACACTACTTCCCACTCCGAGACGACTCGTCCCGAATCTAGGCCTGGGAAACCCGTGGGTAAGGCAATTCCGGTATGGCAGTTGTCTTCATCCCACCGCTGCCACCAATGTAACGTGCCGGGCTAAAGACGCAGAAGATCCCTTCAGCGAAAAGTATACTCAACCCTGAAGGGGTCCACTTGTCTTATATATGTAATCCTAAACTCCATCACTTCAAAACGGTGATGTAAATTTGCATATCAAATGCAACGTATACCGAACGTTTTCGTTACACAGGCTCTGGGACAAGCTATGCAATAAGGACAATGGATGTTGCCACCCGTGTCTGACCTAAATGTAAAATTTAACCAACTATTTCCTATTCTCAAAATCAACTAAAATTAGTCAACATTTATGTTTTTTACCCCCCAAAAAACAGGCTACACTCATATTCAAACCTAAGAGGAGGAGATATTTTGAAATCACATTTTAAACTAAGGAGGAAAACCTAGTATAATTAAATAATTTGGAAATTGGATCAAGCCGGTGGAACGAAAATGTTTGAGTACGAACCAAAAAACAAACGATTACGTATCTGGATATGCTGTAAACATAACTAGATCTAATACCAAACAGAATTTGAAGAAAATCGTTAATATAGTGTGTATTGAAACAAAATAAACAAATAATGAATATATTATTAGCATTACATGATTCACTATAAATACAAATCTGTTATTTGTAGCTGTTTTACATGAAAGCTATCGTCTAGGATTGAACTATTCCCTGGTCAATACTATGAACTGTTTCCCTCTTGCACTATGACGTACACCACATATTTCCTTTGTTTCAAAGTGGAAATGACCTTCTACGTCATATGTCACAGGAGGTCACGCTGTGTAGTGTGGTAGCACGTGGTCAACCGCAGTTGATTGGGTGCATGGTCATATTTCATGGAGCTCACGCGTGATTTATGGATAATTTGATTGGATATAAAGTTAACACGATAGTTTTTCATTGGAGAATTATATTAGTTAATTATAATAGCCAACATGATATACGTCAAAAGGACACATATTCAAATTTCAAAACAGAAATATATAGCGGCTCAAATCATAATGGAGGTTTGGGTATGTAAATTGAAGTGCATTCTTTAACTGGAAACATACCAAATTTTCACCGGATTTTTAAAGATATCAATGCATCGAATGGGCTGTTTTTTAAAAGAAATTTTAGAATCTAAAAAAGATTACATTAGATACAAAAACAGAAGTGCTCTCCGTCGCTAGTGTGCGATAGTCGACACGCGCTCTCCGTCGCTAGTGTGCGTCTGTCTATAGTGGCGCTCTCCGTCGCTTACGTGAAGTAATGGGTTAATCAATTTTGAGAAAAGGTTCGTCGAAGTGTTTGAAGAACTAAACCACTAATCAAACTCCGTTAAAAACCGGAGATAGGGCTCTGTAGTGTAAGAGGCGTAGACTGCACCAGGTTTCATTAACAATGATGAGGAAATAAAAATTTTTTACTTCTCAACCGAAGAAAAGTATTGCTCTCCGCCATAGCATTTATGACGTAAAAGTCACTAGGTATACACACAATGATTATATAGTTTCCCCGTATTCCTTTAACACAATATTTTAAACAGTGTTCAAATAAAAAAAATTTGATCAGGTTTTTTGTTTGTTGTTAAGATAAAGTTTTGATAAAGTAATTAAACAGTTAGTTCATGGTTATTTGGGTAACAGTCAAAACTGTTGTCCCTAGGTGTCAGGGATGACATTCTGAACTGTTGCTCTCGGCCTTTCGGCATGGGACAACAGTTCAGATATCATACACTCCACCTCGGAACAACAGTTTTGACTGTTACCAAAATAATTATAAAATAACTGTATCCTGTTGCATGAATGAATATTAAAACTTTTAAGGTAAACACATTGATGGTGTTTATATCGGCAGCATGACAACCATTTTCCAACGTTGTAACTTCGACGTTTACAGTTTCTACGTTGGAATATCGTTGTTCGACGTCGTGACTATATTTCAACGTTGAAACAACGTTGTGTGCCTGCTGGGAATGGTCTGGCTCCAGTTTGGCTCCAATGTCTCGAAAATGGCACAAACTTTTTGAATTTGGCGAAAGTGTTGGCGCAAAGGAAAAATGAGCCAGGGAGAACCCTGCATGATATACATGTACATGTATATTGTAGACATTTCTTGTGAACACTATTTCTCAGCAACCCTTGGTCAGAATTCAATATAACTTCACAAGAATGATTGATACCATGCCTAGTTGTGCATATTGTCTGCGTGTTGCACTGGAATTATTTTTAAATGAGTTATGGCACCTTGGAATTTCTCATACATGTATATTGTCGACATTTCTTGTGAACACTATTTCTCAGCAACCCTTGGTCAGAATTCAATATAACTTCACAAGAATGATTGATACCAAGCCTAGTTGTGCATATTGTCGGCGTGTTGCACTGGAATTATTTTTAAATGAGTTATGGCACCTTGAATTTCTCATACATGTATATTGTCAACATTTCTTGTGAACACTCAGCAACCCATGGTCAGAATTCAATATAACTTCACAAGAATGATTGATACCAAGCCTAGTTGTGCATATTGTCGGCGTGTTGCACTGGAATTATTTTTAAATGAGTTATGGCCCCTTGAATTTCTCATACATGTATATTGTCAACATTTCTTGTGAACACTCAGCAACCCATGGTCAGAATTCAATATAACTTCACAAGAATGATTGATACCAAGCCTAGTTGTGCATATTGGTGGCGTGTTGCACTGGAATTATTTTTAAATGAGTTATGGCCCCTTGAATTTCTCATACATATGTATATTGTCAGGCACCAGCTGGGGGTATTCATCACCTTCAGTTATATTTCTAGTTTTACCTCATTTTATTGTGTAGTTGATTCAAAAGTTATATCTAATAATCAAATTTTCCTAAAAAATCATTCTAGTGTTTTCTGCAACCATTTTTAGCTCACCTATGCACAAAGTGCAAGGTGAGCTATTGTGATCACATTTTGTCCGGCGTCCGGCCGTCATGCGTCGTAAACATTTGAGCTTGTTAACACTCTACAGGCTACATTTTGCATCCAATCATCATGAAAGTTTATCAGAATGTTCATCTCCATAAAATCTTAGACAAGTTCGAAACTGGGCCATTTGAGGTCAAAAACTAGGTCACTAGGTCGAATTGAAGGGAAATCTTGTTAACACTCTGGAGGCCACATTTTCAACTTGAGCATGTTGAAACTTTATCAGAATGTTTGTCTTTATGATATGTAGGTCAAGTTCGAACATGGGTCACGTCGGGTCAAAAAGTAGGTCACTAGGTCAAATTGAAGGAAAATCTTGTTAACACTCCAGAGGCTGCAATTTTTGCTTCAGCAGTTTGAAATTTTGTCAAAATGTTTGTCTTAAAAATATCTAGGTCAAGTTCGAATATGGGTTATGCCGGGTCAAAAACTAGGTCACTAGGTCAAATTGAAAGAAAATCTTGTTAACACTTTTGATGCCGCATTTGTTGCTTCAGCAGCTTGAAATTTGGTCAGAATGTTTGTCTGAATTATATCTAGGTCAAGTTCGAATATGGGTCATATTGGATCAGAAACTAGGTCAATAAAGGAAAATATTGTTCAAACTCCGGAGGCTGCATTTTTACTTTGAGTAAGTTGAAACTTTGTCAGAATGTTGTCTTGATGATATCTAGTCCATGTTGGAATATGGGTCATATCAGGTAAAAAAATATAGATCACTAGGCCAAATGAAGGAAAATATTGTTAACACTGTGGAGGTTGCATTCAGAATAATTGTCTTGATGTGTTTTGCATTGCAGTACATTGTATAATTAAGGTGAGCGATTCAGGGCCATCATGGCCCTCTTGTTTTTACAAAAAATGAATGAAAATTGACATATGTATGTAACATTTGGTGTCAAACATTATTACATGCATACATTTATCAAACAAACATAAATTGCAGCACTCAAGGACTTAAATTGTTGCCTTATATTATGCTTTCTTTACCCAGTTGATGAAAAAACACACACTTTCTTCAAATCTTTGTGTGACTTAATATGATAGGAAGGCCCAGCATAATGTCTTAACTTTTGGTCAATAATGGAATGCTTTCAGTTTTTTAATTTATCAAAATTTACAAATTATTGGATGATTTAAAAATCTGTAATAATATGATTCATATTATAATGTATGACAAAAAATAAACTAACCTCAAAATGTGTATGTAACGTTGACAAGATGTTACCTACACCATACTTTTTTGTCCCCCGCTTTATGAAGTAAAACGTCGGGGACATTAAATCTCATTCGTCAGTCAGTCCCTCCGTCACGCTGTCACAAAAACTTTAACCTTGGTCATAACTTCTGAACCGTAATAGGTACTGCTTTCATATTTCACATGTGTATTCCTTGTGACAACCCCTTTCCATCAATACCAGGAATCCGCTGTGGTCGAGTGGTTAGCGTCGGGGATTTCGAAACCGGGTGTCCCGGGTTCGATCCCCAGTCGCGGCACTACGGTCATGGTGGAGTGCCCTTGGGCAAGGCACATTTTCTAGCCTAGTACTGGTTTGTTTACCCAGGGATCATGAATAATTAAATTTAATTGCGCGCTAAATGACCTTAGCTGTCGATGCGCCATAAAACAATATACATTCATTCCATCAATACCAATTTTTTTGACCTTGTGACCTTGACCCTGGCGGGGGACCATAATTCTCTGAATTTGCTTGTTAAAACTTCATTTATTTGCTTCTCTTTAGACAAGTATCTCCAATCACTGGCTATGCTTTTTGGTAGAACATTTATAAATAAAAAAATCAATTTTCTCTCAATCAGAAACAACAACCTTTGATGTGTGTGTGTAACTGTTTAATTTGACACAAACGTGTCCATGTTACATGCATCAAGCGTAGCCATATCTTCTATACATCAGCTGACAGGCTTAACTATTTAATTTAGGAATATTCTACTCCTGACAATTAATCACCGAATCACAAAACAACATATTAAATTTCAAATCTAAATAAATAAAATTATCTTTCAAATTTGTATGTAACATTGACAACAATTATGTCAATGTTACATGCAACAATAAATATAAAAGTATAATATTAATAAGTTCATAATTTAGAGATGTTTGAAGTTATTTGATATATTGCATCACATGCGTTTGCTACAGTAAAAAAAAATAACAAATAATATTGTATATAACAGAAATAAATGAGATTTCTAATGGAATGTAACTATTTCATGTTACATACTTCAAATATCTGGCAATCAAACATACACAGTAGTAAATACAACCTGAATCAAAAGACCTGGTCCCAACTTCTAACATATAATCCACAAATCAAAGAAGATTTTATATGTTTAATGGATATAAATGACATTTTAATCTATGGCTATCAACATGTCAATGTTACATGCATCAAATGGAGCTTTATTTCTATTTTTATGCCCGATTTGAAAATTATGTTGCACAAATGTTCCTTGGGGTACCCTCTACCAAGATTGTTCAAATATTTCCGATCCGTTAAAAAACATGGCCGCCAGGGGGCGGAGCTTATTTTCCTTATATGTGCATTGTTAAAACTTTAAAAATCTTCTTGTCCAAAAGTACTGGCCCGATTTAAAAATTATTTTGCACAAATGTTCCTTGGGGCACCCTTTACGAAGATTGTTCAAATATTTTTGATCCGTTGAAAAACATGGTCGCCAGGGGGCGGAGCTTGTTTTCCTTATATGTGCATTGTTAAAACTTTAAAAATCTTCTAGTCCAAAAGTATTGGCCTAAAAAGAGTAAAAACTTTGAAAACTATTGAAGTTCTATTAAATCAGGTGAGCGATATAGGGCCATCATGGCCCTCTTGTTTAGGATGTTTACTTGTTCACAAAAAACACACTGACCCCAACAGCCATGAAATAGGCTAAGATAGAAGCAAGATATATTATTTGAAACAAACATAAGTTTAACTGCACAAACTTTACAAGTGTAACATTGACACCAACCATATCTTTTTGCTTTTTTTCCCTGTTAAACGACAAGACAGTATTTCTCATTCAAAGGGTAAATGTTGGAACAAACTCCAACATCTTTTCACACCCTAGCAAAAATTAGATCCTCTTTCAATTATATGAGATATGAACAATTGAAATAATCTAATGTTACATACTCCATCAGGGCTTTGGAAGACCGGTAAAAGTGCCAGTCCGGACCTGAATTCAAATCCCCAGACCGATTGCAATCTTAAAACTTGTAGAAAAATCGGTCCGAGATTTTTATAATATTTAGAAAATCTCGTTAATACCTACTCTATATATGTCACTGTGTAAACAAAAAACCAATAAAATCCAATAAAAGTACACACGCTCTTTGTTTCTAAAGCGTAGGATAACCTTCGAGAGAGTCACCTACCATGACGTAATCAAAATAAGCTGTCCGGTAATCAGTCCAGGAGGTGTGACAATCGGTTATGTAATTACTCCCTTCGGTTTGATAGATAATGCATGGGTTAAAGGCTTCTTTAAAAGTGTTTGCTAATTACTAGTTTATCAGTTTAACATATTTTAATCAGTCCAACTCGGTCTGAATTGATATGTTATTTTTATTTTCGTTTCGGACCTTTTGTAATTTTCAAACTGTTACAAACGATCTACGCTGTTTCGAACTATTATGCAACATGTACACTGAGAAGAGTCATCTGTAAACCTTTGAGATAGTCACTTACCGTGACGAAAACAGGATTATCCACCCAATTAAATTTGACAATCGTGTAAACTGATAGATTACCTTGATTATGAATGGATGACGGAATTACCCGAGAAAATCCCATTAAATGCATGCGGTAATAATTTCATGCATCTGATTGGCTGTTGGGGGTTATTTAGGGAATTTCCATAGGTCACGTGACCTTTATGACCTTTCAAGATGGCAGGGAAAAAGAGATATTTACGAAACGTTTCGTAAAAATAAATTTGTCACTGTATATTTTATAAGGCAGAAGTTTTTATGTCAAAAATACATTACCAGTCATTTAATACCTGATATATAATCTCAATACCGTTAACTCATCCAGAAAAGAAGCTCGCGCAGCCATGCATAGCCCTCACGCGCGTGTGATATACACGGCCGCCGGTAATACCGGCGCACGTGCCATGAGAACCCCACTTTTTAATTTCTGGACACACCGAACTGACAGCTAAGAATTTATTTCATTTTTATAATTTATTTCTTGGTCTGTTTAAGGCGAATATGGTCTGTTTAAGGCATTCGCCTTAAACAAGTTATTATTCATTCAGTTATTCAACTACATTAACAACCTAATAACATAATTGTGTAAATTATTAATTGTAATTAAGTTGTTTTGTGTACACACAACTGAGAAGTCACGGGTGGGTTACCCCACCCACTATTTCAGTTACGTATCGGGTGCGGTAATGGCCATTCATTCTTTCAACGGTTATAGTAACACCGACCCTATTAGCGATAATATATTATTATCGCCTTGTATTACATTACGTATATTAATTAAACATGAACAATTTTGGAAAATATTTGTAAATTTTTTTCATTGAAATACGTTCCATGATCAACGGGTATAGTAGAAAGTAAAAAATAGAAAAAAAATTATATTTTTTGTTGAATCGTATAAATTGTTTTGTTTCATATATATTCTATGTCACATAGTGGTGATCAGAGGCGTGACTCATAACGGCCATATGAGACGCGCATCTGTCCTGTTTTGCGTGCACTAAGTACACACAGGATTCACCCTGTGAGTACTTCTCTTCCTGGCCTGCTTCCGTTTAGAAACAGTCTGGGTTGAGGAGGACTCACAAAAGCTGGAAGAGTAAGAAGACCCCTAAAAAGGTTTCTCTTAGCTCTACGAGTGAAGCGGAGTTTGAGGGGTTCTCCCAACAATCAGACTCCGCGGCTGTGTTAAGTGAGCAGAAGGTCAGAGCTGTTCCTTCTTCACTCTGCACAACTGCTCAGAGGTCCAGATAAGGAGATGTAATCAGCTATTTTCCCCACAATTTCTCTCTTAGGAAACAAACCCTATGCTGCGGGTTCTCAATACCCACAGCATAGGGTAAGAGGGTCAAATAAGGATTTTAGACATGCAAACACCCCTTATCTGGAGCTCTGACCGCTCCCCCTCAGCTACGGCTGGTCCTTCGCGTGACATGGAGGAGCGGATGGCAGCTTCTGGTGTCTGTTATTCCGTCAGGAAACAAAGGCCTTCGGGCCAGAAACCGTACGGACACAGTGATGGTTGGCCTCAAGAGTGAGCTACCGTCTGCTGAACGACATTATCTGACGCCAGGTGTTGGGGCTGACCCTTCGGGTAACGAGCAGTCGTTAAGTCAAGTTGACTCCAACCGTTTTGTCAATATTATGACATAACCATTGACATCGGACAACCGGGTGTTTTCGAACACAGCCAAGTGCAAATCTCCTTCGCAGGGTTGCCGTTCCTTACACTCATATGAATGTAATGAGTCGATAGTGCTAGAGAATGAGTCAAGTGCCTACCGAGTACTCAATTAATCACTGGGCATAAACGGTTATCGCGTGAACGTTCACAGGGCAGTCAAACTCTTAACTGGGCATAAACGGTTACCGGGCAAACGGTCACCGTGAAATCAAAAAATTCTACTATGAATTCTTCGGAATTCTACAGAATTCCAATTGACAAATGTCCTCGGACACAGTCATTTGGAGACCGGGCAATGTCTTTAGACATAGCCAGTAGGGCACCGGTCAACCGGGTAATGTCTTAGGACATAACCTTTCGGCAGTCAATCGGGCAGTATGCTGGGACATAGCCGATTGAACCGTCGGACATCGGGTATGGGGAGTACCGGTCAAATAGTTATGTCGGTCTCCAGGGAGGAGAGAGTGCGTCTCTAGGAACTACACTCCTCCCAAGTAACACCCATCGTACCAATTGTTGGGACGAGTCGATGTCCGACGGTATTACAAGGGAGAGATTCAGTTGATTTCATAAATCAATCCCCTATGCTGGCCTACCGGGATCAGCCGTTCCCAGAGGATATTCACTCTGTGAACTCTCTCATACGTGAGCTCGGCCCGACGGTTGATTCCATGCGATCTCATTCTTCTTCGGAAAAGGGATCAATTCCTCGATCATCACGGACTCCTTCATAGGATTCCTCCCACAGATGGGCTAAGTTTTTGTGGAAAAGTAGCCAGTTGCTTGGGAAGATTGTTGTGTGTAGTACTGGTGTGAGAAAACCAGGAAATACATGAGTAGGTGAACTGGCCGCCGTGATATAACTGAGAATTGTTAAAAACGGCGTTAAACCACAATCAATCAATCATAGGATTCCTCCATGTCGAATCGGACACTGACCTCCCGGTTCAGAACCGGCTTTAGTCAATCTGCACGTCGTCGGGTAAAACCCAATACCCCGTCTTGTCTAACGAATAAGAGACATATCGGGTTCATTGCTCCATCGGATGATTAAACAATTTAGAGCTGGACTCTAAATAAACTATCATTAGTGGAAGTTACTGCATTCACTGCATCCATAGGCGCATTTCGGCGTATGCGGCAACATCGTCACAGGGACAGAACGTACAGCGACTTCTGCAAAGGCATTCTTAGAAGCCCAACCTGTGAAGACACAAGCGACAGGCTAAGTTCGAGCCTAGCTTTCTGCTTCCGCTGGTCCTGCCTTATCAAAGCCCCGTTACGGGAGCAAAGTTGGCATACAACCAAGTAGAGCACTGGCCCTAATCCGCAGCTATAGGGAAGCGCTCCTCTCTATTAAATCTAACAGGAATGCCATAGAGAGGGTATCAACCTTCAATTCGGTGGTTTCTACAAACGCGTCTTTCTTCTGGTTCCTAAGAAGACAGCCGGTGAAGACCGGAATTAGACTTATCGACTCAGATTGCGTCTAGTACGGTCGAGTAATAAAATGGAACGTGCCGTTTCATCAAGAACGCAATCCGGAACGGCTGTCTGAGCGATTTCTTAGACCTAGTAGACGCCTTTTACCACGTACCGGTTGCTTTTTCATCGAGGAATGACCGTCGATTCATTGTAAACGGGGAAGTGTTCCTTTCAAACACTTCACTTCGATTACCTGCGTTTGGAATTATTTCCCAAAACGGGCAAGTCGTATCTATTCCCCTCAAGTTGTAGGATGTTTCTCGTCGAGCTGGCCCTTCGGACAGACTCGATTCGCTAATTGAGAATCCGACTCCCATTTCCTGGATCAGGATCAGTAATTAGGGGAAACGGCCCGATACATGCTTCACACCACACCCGAATTGTTTACAGTTCGGGGCAGTGTGTTTAATACTCATTACAGTACAGGGCTTAACAGCCTAGGACATGTGATCAATAGAGAAGACAGTAGTCTGTCTAGATTTCAATCAGTGACAATAATAATTACTCCCTGAATTGCCCCCATAATTCAAATGAGTCAACTTCCGGTTTCGTTATTATTCTCTGCCTAAAAAAGACGATGACATTAGAAACACAGTATTGGCCCAGAGGTCGTAGTTCAACGTCCTTCTGGCCTGCCTATCGACATAACCGTTACATCTTCCTTAGAAGTAGACAGTTCTTACCGATTAAGGTACGTCAATCAGTAATTATGCTTACATATGTTGCCGACCTCTCGCCTTTAAGATTTGGCGTTGAGCACGACAATTATCGTTCGATGCTCCAATGCGCTTGACTTCAAAGTTCAGATCCATTTCTCTCCGAACTTTTACGTTCTTCTGAAGCTGCCGCTTCTTAAGTTATTAACTGAGACTTATAAATTCGTCTTGCTTGGCGAACACTATCAGGGAAGTGAGTTCTTTGCTTTCAGTAGAAACGAATTTCATCAGGTTTTGCAGCCGTATGGTTATTCAACCGTTCTTATAAACCTGTATTCCTACTGAGACCAAGTTGCCTTTGGTTCTTCCTAACCCATCACATTTCACAACCTTTCTGTGAACTGTGTTCCCTTAGACATAAACAGGATCCTGTACCCTGTCAAGGATCTTAAGTTCTTTATAAAACATTCGAAGGATGTAAGAGCCACAGTAGGGGTTATTCAACCTCTGTAGGAGAAGGATATTTCAGCAGTGTATTCAAACACTGGATATCCTATTCCTTTAATTAGTAATAAGATCCTTCTGATAACGTCTTAAAACGTTTCAATCAGAAATTATTTCTCTCTGGACACACAAGTGGACTCTCAGCGAGTACTTACCTAATTAATACACAAATTACTAAATACATAAACGGTTGTGTTTATATTTAGTAGTACCGTAGGTACTCTTACCAAGTGCTACGATTCTCGGGACCGGCATTGTGTTGGACGATCCTCCCGACCGATGCTGCAAAGTCATCAGGTATTAAATGACTGGTAATGTATTTTCTCATGGCCCGTGCGCCGGTATTACGGCGGCCGTGTATATCACACGCGCGTGAGGGCTATGCATGGCTGCGCGAGCTTCTTTTCTGGATGAGTTAACGGTATTGAGATTATATATCAGGTATTAAATGACTGGTAAGTATTTTCTAATAAAAATATGTTTTACTTAAAAAAACTTCATTTTAACTTCATTTCATTTAATTTGTCCTTCGATACTTTAGTGAAAGGGCTCAACGAAATTTTCTTGCGATGTTCATAAAGTCAAATGACTGGCTTGGCAACTCGAATCATGTTGACAAAGAGAACCGGTTCATAATTTACTCAACTAGGGTAAATGTACTTACCTAAAAAATGGCTTTCGCTAATTATTTCAGTCAAGGTAATTCCAAAACAACAAAGACCTTTTTTGTAGTAATTTTTTTTTTTTTATGCAGACAAAACAAAGTTAACGTACAGATAAAAGAAATGTATCTTCTGTGCGCAACCAATAATTTTCTCGTACGTACGGGTCGAACAATCTTAAGTATGAACGAGCAATGTAAACACACATGCGCGGTTATGTTCGTCTGCAAATTTTTGGAAAATTATGATTTGTAAAGTACTTCTACATTGACATTAACGAGCGATGACACTGTTATACAAGTATCTATGCAAGGTAACCTGCAATAAAAGATGAAATTTGTGTATATTTGTTTTTAAAAGAGTTTCATTGTAATTTTTTAAAGGGGGGGGTGAATCTGGACCGATTGAGATATCAAAATTTCCGGAGCCCTGTACTCAATATATCAATAAATATGACATTTAGAGAAAACAAGAAGACATGTTTTTTAAAAAAGTCTCTTGGTTTTAGATGTCTTGCTAGAAGAACTTAGTAGTAAAGCCAGGGCTGTACAAAAAAAAAAATCTGCCACTTCCCCAGAATGCCACTTGTCCTGCTAAGATTCTCACTTGTCCCACTTTTCTGCACACCAAGTTTAACATGCTGTTCACGTATGTGTTTACAATTGGTACCACAGATAACTTGGTTGTGTTACTTGTGAAATACACCTCCATACTGAGTGATGATGACAGTGTCCGACAAATTTTAGAATTGTGTGGTAGCCCGAATTATCGCGGTTTCTTGAGTGTTTTAACTGGTTTTTTTTCTACTTCTGTATAAAGATGATATTAAGAGCACACAATGTACATGATTTAAGGGAAGTGACCAATTCAAATAACAATATTGCATAAGACCTGTAGTGCAGCATTTAGTTAAAAAAAATGAAATTTGGAAAAAAGATTGGAAAAAAATTTCAAGATTATTTTTCACTAGGTTATTTGAAATATTCTGCATTAAATGTATGTATGTATTCTATCCATATTTCCAAAAAGATTCAAAAGCTATTGACAGAAATGTTTAAAACTTGAGACCACATAATCAAATGATGCAAGAGAACTCTTCAAATTGAAGATAACAATATAAAAAGGTCACCAATTTAGGTCCCTCACCGAAACAGGGCATATATACGAATATCAGTTTTGCAAAAAAAAAGACAAATTAAATAAGATTCAATTTTATTAACCAAAAGTAAAATTTATCAGGTTCAATGTAGTTATTAAATCAAAAAATATTGTCAAAAACAATGACAGACAACAAAACGTTAAATTTGTTTCATGTGTTGCGTTATTACTCGCAACATAGCCGCCATTTTGATGATTGCGCAATGTTAATCATGGTTTCCTACTTTGAGAATTAGAACTAGGTCATTAGATCAAATTGAAGGAAAATCTTGTGAACACTTTGGATGCCACATTTTTTGGTCAGAATGTTTGTCTGAATTATATCTAGGTCAAGTTCGAATATGGGTCATATTGGATCAGAAACTAGGTCAATAAAGGAAAATATTGTTCATACTCCGGAGGCCATATTTTTACTTTGAGCAAGTTGAAACTTTGTCAGAATGTTGTCTTGATGATATCTAGTCCATGTTGGAATATGAGTCATATCAGGTAAAAAAATATAGATCACTAGGCCATATGAAGGAAAATATTGTTAACACTGTGGAGGTCGCATTCAGAATAATTGTCTTGATGTGTTTTGCATTGCAGTACATTGTATAATTAAGGTGAGCGATCCAGGGCCATCATGGCCCTCTTGTTTTGTGTTCAGCTGTATTGATATATATATATACTATTTTAAGCATACCTAGCACTTTTAATGTGTGTTCTGTCACTGACTAAAGGTTGTGATATGGTGTATCAATACAGCTAAAAAAAAATATTATTTCATCATGGTTCACCAATACATGAACTGTCATAAAATGATTATAATTTTACTAAATAAAAAAATAAACAAAATCCTTAAACATGTTCCATTCTTTTATTATCCCCCGCTTTTTCGAAGAAAAAAAGGGGGGGTTATTAATTTCGGTTTGTCCGTCTGTCCGTCTGTGTCTGTCACACTTCATTTCTGTACAATAACTGCCACAAATGTTAACTGTTTTTTTTTTTAACTTGGTAACCAGGTTAAATGCCTTTAGGGCTAGGCCATGTTCGTCACTTTCGGCGGACTTTATTTGGTGGAGTTATGGCCCCTTATTTAACAAAAAATGTCGTTTGTTGCCGTTTCCGTGCAACAACTGCCACAAATGTGAACCGTTTTTAGCTCACCTGTGCACGAAGTGCTCAAGGTGAGTTATTGTGATGGCCTTTTGTCTGGCGTCAATCGTCCATCGTTCGTCGTCCGTCGTCCGTCAACTTTTTCTCCTCAGTAACCAGTGGGTCAAATTGGGATGAAACTTCACAGGAAGCATCCTCACATTGACCTCACCAGAATTCCTTCAAATTTTTGGGATCCATGCAGAATTCTGGTTTCCATGGCAACGAAATGTAAAAAACTTTAAAAATCTTCTTCTCCAAAACTTGTTGGCAGATTTTCAAACAATTTTGTAGAAATGTTCCTTGGATGACCCTCTATCAGATTCCTTCAAGCCATATTGATTGGTCGAAAAACATGGCCGCCAGGGGGCGGGTCTATTTTGCCGTATATGGCTATAGTGAAAACTTAAATAATCTTCTCCTGAAAGTGTCAGGCCGATTTTCAAATAATTTTGTAGAAATGTTCCTTAGGTGACCCTCTATCAGATTCCTTAAAACCATGTTGATTGGTCGAAAAAAATGGCCCCTAGGGGGCGGGGCTATTTTGCCTTATAAATATGGCTATAGTGAAAACTTAAAAAATCTTCTACTCTGAAAGTGTCAGGCCGATTTTCAAATGATTTTTAGCTCTACTGGCCAAAGGCCAGAAGGGCTTATGTCGTGGCGATTTGTCCGTCGTGCGTGCGTGCGTGCGTGCGTCCGTGCGCCCGTAAACAATTTCTTGTTAACACGATACAGTCTTTACTTTTTATTGTATCTCAATCAAACTTATACAGTAGTTAGATATCCATGAGAGCTCGGTTCCTTTTGAAAACCAGCCAGATCCGCCCATGCATGACTGGATTATGGCCCTTGAAATGGTCAAAATTGCTATAAAAGAGCTTGTTAACACGATACAGTCTTCACTTTGATTGTATCTCAACCAAACTTATACAGTAGTTAGATATTCATGAGAGCTCGGTTCCTTTCGAAAACCAGCCAGATCCGCCCATGCATGACTGGATTATGGCCCTTGAAATGGTCAAAATTGCTATAAAAAAGCTTGTTAACACGATACAGTCTTCACTTTTGATTGTATCTCAACCAAACTTATACAGTAGTTATATATCCATGAGAGCTCGGTTTCTTTCGAAAACCAGCCAGATCCGCCGATGCATGACTGGATTATGGCCCTTGAAATGGTCAAAATTGCCATAAAAAAGCTTGTTAACACGATACAGTCTTCACTTTTGATTGTATCTCAACCAAACTTATACAGTAGTTAGATATCCATGAGAGCTCGGTTTCTTTCGAAAACCAGCCAGATCCGCCCATGTATGACTGGATTATGGCCCTTGAAATAGTCAAAATTGCTATAAAAGAGCTTGTTAACACGATACAGTCTTCACTTTTGATTGTATCTCAACCAAACTTATACAGTAGTTAGATATCCATGAGAGCTTGGTTCCTTTCGAAAACCAGCCAGATCCGCCCATGCAAGACTGGATTATGGCCCTTGAAATTGTCCAAATTGCTATAATTGAGCATGTGAACACAATAGAGGCTCCATTTACTATCTGATCTTCACCAAACTTAGATAGTAGTTAAATACTGATTAGAGCTTGGTTCCTTTTGAAAACCAGCCAGATCCGCCAATGCAAGACTGGATTATGGCCCATGAAATTGTAAAAATTACTATAACACAGCTTGTGAAAACAAAAGAGCCCCCATTTACTATCCGATCTTCACCATACATACATGCTCTGGATTGAAAATGACCAAAGAACCATACCAGTAGAGCATAGGCCCTCATGGGCCTCTTGTTGTAGAAATGTTCCTTAGGTGACCCTCTATCAGATTCCTTAAAACCATGTTGATTAGTCGAAAAACATGGCCGCCACAGGACGGGGCTATTTTGCCTTATATGGCTTGAGTGAAAACTTAAAAAATCTTCTCCTCCGAAAGTGTTTGGCCGATTTTCAAATATTTTTGTAGAAATATTGCTATGGTGACCCTCTATCAGATTTCTTCAAGCCATATTGATTGGTCAAAAACTATGGCCGCCAGGGGTCGGGGCTTATATGGCTAAAGTGAAAAAAAAAATCAGGTGAGCGATCCAGGGCCATCATGGCCCTCTTGTTTTTCAAACTTGGTAACAAGGTTAAATGCCTTAAGGGCTAGGCCAAGTTCGATCGTCTTTTTCGGCGGACTTTAATCGGTGGAGTTATGGCCCCTTATTTAACAAAAAATGTCGTTTGTTACTGTTTCCGTGCAATAACTGCCACAAATGTGAACCGTTTTTTAGCTCACCTGAGCTTTGCTCAATGTGAGTTATTGTGATCGTCTTTTGTCTGGCGTCTGTTGTGCGTCTTGCGTCGTACGTCAACTTCTTCTCCTCAGTAACCAGTGGGTCAATTGGGATGAAACTTCACAGGAAGCATCCTCACATTGACCTCACCATATTTCCTTCAAATTTTTGGGATCCATGCAGAATTCTGGTTTCCATGGCAACGAAATGTAAAAAACTTTAAAAATCTTCTTCTCCAAAACTTGTTGGCAGATTTTCAAACAATTTTGTAGAAATGTTCCTTGGATGACCCTCTATCAGATTCCTTCAAGCCATATTGATTGGTCGAAAACCATGGCCGCCAGGGGGCGGGTCTATTTTGCCTTATATGGCTATAGTGAAAACTTAAATAATCTTCTCCTGAAAGTGTCAGGCCGATTTTCAAATTATTTTGTAGAAATGTTCCTTAGGTGACCCTCTATCAGATTCCTTAAAACCATGTTGATTGGTCGAAAAACATGGCTGCTAGGGGGCGGGGCTATTTTGCCTTATATGGCTATAGTGAAAACTTAAAAAATCTTCTACTCTGAAAGTGTCATGCCGATTTTCAAATGATTTTTGTAGAAATGTTCCTTAGGTGACCCTCTATCAGATTCCTTAAAACCATGTTGATTAGTCGAAAAACATGGCCGCCACAGGACGGGGCTATTTTGCCTTATATGGCTTGAGTGAAAACTTAAAAAATCTTCTCCTCCGAAAGTGTTTGGCCGATTTTCAAATATTTTTGTAGAAATATTGCTATGGTGACCCTCTATCAGATTTCTTCAAGCCATATTGATTGGTCAAAAACTATGGCCGCCAGGGGTGGGGCTTATATGGCTAAAGTGAAAAAAAAAATCAGGTGAGCGATCCAGGGCCATCATGGATGGCCCTCTTGTTTTTCAAACTTGGTAACAAGGTTAAATGCCTTAAGGGCTAGGCCAAGTTCGATCGTCTTTTTCGGCGGACTTTAATCGGTGGAGTTATGGCCCCTTATTTAACAAAAAATGTCGTTTGTTACTGTTTCCGTGCAATAACTGCCACAAATTTGAACCGTTTTTTAGCTCACCTGAGCTTTGCTCAATGCGAGTTATTGTGATCGCCTTTTGTCTGGCGTCTGTTGTGCGTCGTACGTCAACTTCTTCTCCTCAGTAACCAGTGGGTCAATTGGGATGAAACTTCACAGAAAGTATCCTCTCAAAGACCTCACCATATTTCCTTCAAATTTTTGGGATCCATGCAGAATTCTGGTTTCCATGGCAACGAAATGAAAAAAACTTCAAAATTCTTCTTCTCCCAAACTGGTTGGCAGATTTTCAAATAATTTTGTATAAATGTTCCTAGGGTGACCCTCTATCAGATTCCTTCAAGCCAAATTGATTGGTCTGAAACTATGGCCACCAGGGGTTAGGGCTTATATAGCTAAAGTGAAAAAATAAATAAAAATCAGGTGAGCGATCCAGGGCCATCATGGCCCATTTGTTTGTAATAAATAAAAGCGCTACCTATATGATTTGTTTACCTACTTAATTAGTTTTGATTAACATATTATTAATAAAATCAAAAGCCCAAACTGTAAACAATCATCAGCATGTGTCGGTGTTTCAATCAGTTATTAAACATCAATGTACAACCGATACGAGTAACATGTCGAAAAACATGGCCGCCAGGGGGGGGGGGGGGGGGGGGGCGGGGCTAGTTTGCCTTATATGGCTATAGTGCAAACTTAAAAAATCTTCTTCTCCAAAAGTGTCGGCCCGATTTTCAAATAATTTTGTAGAAATGTTCCTTGGATGACCCACTTTCAGATTCCTTCAAGCCATGTTGATTGGTCAAAAAACATGGCCGCCAGTAGGCAGGGCTATTTTGCATTATATGGCTATAGTGAAAACTTAAAAAATCTTCTCCTCCAAAAGTATCTGGCCGATTTTCAAATAATTTTGTGGAAACTTTCCTAGGGTGACCCTCTATCAGATTCCTTCAAGCCAAGTTGATTGGTCGGAAACTATGGCTGCCAGGGGGCGAGGCTTATATAGCTAAAGTGAAAAAAAAAAAAAAAAAATCAGGTGAGCGATTCAAGGGCCATCATGGCCCTCTTGTTGTGAGAAAGTTTGTCTTGACGATATTGCCATTGGCACTGAAAGAGTTAGGTCTTAAATAGCCCATTCTCAGGTGAGCGATTCCAGGGCCTCATGGCCCTCTTGTTTTATGGTCACAGCGAGTGGTTTTTGGCATGTAACATACAGTCAAATTTATACAAGACAGACATGTGTGTAAGTAATTCAGCCGGGCTACCAGACACAGGAATTTACAATCACTGTTACGTAAATCATGGTTAAAATAATGGGATGCGGATTTTCGGAAAATGCCACTTGTCCGGTACTGAGATTTTGTAATTAGCGACTTGCCCGATGCGATTTACGATTTGTCACACTTTGTGTTGCATTAGTGAATGCGTGCCCATGTGTAAAACATATGGAAAAAGTGAAGACTTATTGTTGAAAAGAGTGGAAAGTATGCAGGTAAATGGAGAAATAGCTGATGTTGATCATTTCTTTATTTGCCTCAATTACATCAAATCTGCAGCAGGCAACTTTGAAAACATCTTGGCAAAAATATAGAAAATCTCTAACTGGGAAGGGGTATAATTGAAGGTATCAGGAAGTTATGGCCCACTGCATTTATGGCTCATATTTGGAAGATATGGCCCATATATGAAATATATAGTGGTAGCTATAATACCAAGTTGAATGGAGTTGACAACACAAGTACTATGGTGACTGTTGAACATTGCTCCATTTGTCACGTTTTCAAAAGTCATTCTTTATCAGCAACAAATATATGTCACTGAAATGTCCTGATTACCTATCAAACTATGTTGATGATTATGAATTTAGTCAACCTGGTCATTCACATGTACATGTACATGGTTCAACATTTATTTTTCAGCTCACCTGGGCACGAAGTACTCACAGTGAGCTATTGTGATCACATTTTGTCTGTCCGTCTGTTGTGCGTTGTCAACAATTGCCTTGTTAACACTCTTAGAGAAACATTTTACATCCAATCTTCATGAAAGTTGATCAGAACAAACATTTCCATCAAATTTTGGCTAAGTTCGAAACTGGATCATGTGAGGTAAAAAACTGGGTCACACTAAGGTCAAATTGAAGGAAAATTAAAATAAAGGAGAAATGAAAATAAAATTAAGAAATAAAAGAAATTTCCTATATAAAGCGGCTAGATTGATCAACAAAGCAGTCGACAGACAATACAGTCATGTACTACTAATAGACATTTCACAAAATGAAAAAAATGAAACTTCGCTTTTATTAGCTCACCTAAGCACGAAGTGCAAGGTGAGCTTTTGAGATCACTCACCGTCCGGCGTCCGTCGTCGGCGTCGGCGTCGGTGTCTGTTAACAATTTCCTACAAATGACTTCTCCTACTAAACCAATGAATAGATTTCAAAATAACTTCACAGGAATGGTCCTTAGGTAGTCCTCTTTCAAAGTTGTTCAAAGAAATAATTCCAAGTAGAACTTTGGTTGCTGCGGCATCAGAAAAGGGAAAAATTGCCAAATCTTAAAAAATCTTCTTGTCCAAAAGAACTGGCCCGATTTGAAAATTATTTTGCACAAATGTTCCTTGGGGCACCCTTTACCAAGATTGTTCAAATATTTCCAATCCGTAGAAAAACATGGCCGCCAGGAGGCGGAGCTTGTTTTCCATATATGTGCATTGTTGAAACTTTAAAAATCTTCTTGTCCAGAAGTACTGGCCCGATTTGAAAATTATTTTGCACAAATGTTCCTTGGGGCACCCTTTACCAAGATTGGTCAAATATTTCCGATCCGTTGAAAAACATGGCCGCCAAGGGGCGGAGCTTTTTTTCCTTATATGTGCATTGTTAAAACTTTAAGCATATTCTTGTACAAAAGTACTGGCGTGATTTGAAAATTATTTTGCACAAATGTTCCTTGGGGCACCCTTTACCAAGATTGTTCAAATATTTCCGATCCGTTGAAAAACATGGCCGCCAGGGGGCGGAGCTTGTTTTCCTTATATGTGCATTGTCAAAACTTTAAAAATCTTCCTGGTCAAAAGTACTGGCCCGATTTGAAAATTATTGTGCACAAATGTTCCTTGGGGCACCCTCTTCCAAGATTGTTCAAATATGTCAGATCCGTTGAAAAACATGGCCGCCAGGGATGCTGCGGCATAAGAAAGGGGGCAAAATGTCCAAACTTTAAAAATCTTCTCCTCTGAATCTGCATGTCAGATTCTAATATAGTTTGGTAGAAATGTTCTTCGGCTGAGCATCTATAACGATTGTTCAAGGCATACTGTTTGGTTGAAAAACATGGCAGTCAGTAGGCATCAGAAAAGGGGCAAAATGACAAAATTTGGAAATTCTATTATCAGCTCACCTGAGCTTTGCTCAAGGTAAGTTATTGTGATCGCCTTTTGTCCGACGTGCGTCATGCGTCAATTTCTTCTCCTCAGTAACCAGTGGGTCAATTGGGATTTGTAGAAATGTTCCTAGGGTGACCCTCTATCAGATTCCTACAAGCCAAGTTGATTGGTCAGAAGCTATGGCCGCCAGGGGGCGGGGCTTATATAGCTATAGTGAAAACAAAAAAATCAGGTGAGCGATCCAGGGCCATCATGGCCCTCTTGTTTACCAATTTCGTCCAGTCAATTTAACCACGTTTTGGGCCTAAACAAAATGGCGGACAATTCAAATTATTTGAGCGAGTGTTATTTATAGAAAGGTCTACACATCCAGGTTGATCTTCATTCTTTGTCACTGTACTATCGATTGACCATAAACAAATTCAGCCAGTTTCCGAGACAGCCTGGAAACCTACAAAAACTAACCAATGCGATTACCCAGGAGTGGCGTAACATTCCCATTAACTGTGTGCGTCGCTTGATCGCATTTATGCGAAGAAGATATTTAGCTGTGGTGAATGCTGCTGGTGGTCACACCCGCTACTGATTTATCCTGCGAACTTTAAAAATGCACCCTTCAATCAATTAATGCATTTTATTAGCTCTACTGGCCAAAGGCCAGAAGGGCTTATGTCGTGGCGATTTGTCCGTCGTGCGTGCGTGCGTCCGTCCGTCCGTAAACAATTTCTTGTTAACACGATACAGTCTTTACTTTTGATTGTATCTCAACCAAACTTATACAGTAGTTAGATATCCATGAGAGCTCGGTTCCTTTTGAAAACCAGCCAGATCCGCCCAGGCATGACTGGATTATGGCCCTTGAAATGGTCAAAATTGCTATAAAAGAGCTTGTTAACACGATACAGTCTTCACTTTTGATTGTATCTCAACCAAACGTATACAGTAGTTAGATATCCATGAGAGCTTGGTTCCTTTCGAAAACCAGCCATGCATGACTGGATTATGGCCCTTGAAATTGTCAAAATTGCTATAATAGGGCTTGTTAACATGATACAGTCCTTATTTTTTATTGTATCTCAATCAAACGTATACAGTAGTTAGATATCCATTAGAATTTGGTTCATTTCTAAAAAACAGCCAGATCTACCCATTGTCACAACATGACAAAGGGCTGACAACTCACTAAGCAAGACCTACTAAGTTAAGGCAATTAATATTTACAAGTTTTAATTTTTATATAAAAAACATATTAAATTAAGTAAACACCTATATATACAACACTGAAATAATAAAAGAATAATTTTAACTCAGAAAGTCCTAATACCCCTGTGCACCACTGAACAACTCACGGAATCAAACCGTCCCTAACCTGTTCCTTTTACCTTTCCTTATTTTCACTGTTCGTATTTCAAACGATATAAATAAACTATACTTCTACTACCGCGTCCGGATTCGTAGGAAATTAACTCCACTGCGCATTCAACCTTTATTGGCGATGGCGGGAAATCAGGAACCGTAACGTCCTGTGATTATATCTATTAGGCTGGTTGCCTATCGCCGGCTATTCCCTGACGTCAGGATGGTCATGCCGCACATATTGCGGATATGTAGATTAATGCGTCCTGTGACGATCTCCACCTGTTGCCTCCTGGTTACGTCGTAACGTTGTTGACCTCCGTCGTTATCCGTCACCCATAGCGTCGGCTAGTAGCACGTCTATAGATCATGACGTCTACCGTATCTAGAAAGCGGCTACAATAAATAAACTCCGTCTTACAATTTCATCACCATACAATTTCAGTGCAATGCCTTCACTACCATTATTTACTTTCACGGTATAATAATAACACTTTAAAAACAGTTACTTTTCACTGCACCAAACAATACCGTCTACTGACAAGACTAAATAATGTCCCCAATATACATATCATGAATACAAGAACTCTTTTATTAACCTTCATTTAACAATGAACTGCATTAATGAAATATCATTCACCAATGCAACACAATGTATATATACAATAATTAAACAGACTCATAGATTCCTCTGTAACATCGTAATAAACATTATGTAATAAAATGAATAAAGTATGTCTCTCCAACACTATACCAAATAACACAATTTAAACTATTTGTAACTTGTATCAATTTAAACATCTTTCAAAATTATAGCTACTTCCTTTTCTCGAAATAATTTAAAACAATGAATAAAGAATCCGTTAAATTGACTTACCATTTAAATCCACAATTTAAATAAAATCCAATAAAGATAAGTCTGTACTTACACAATTCCGCATGTAATGGTCACCAACTGACTCCTAGCGAGGTTGATATTTGACTGACAAAACGTACACATTGTCCCTCAGTTAAGTAGCCAAGACACACCTGGAACCGCGAAATACTCATGCAGCCCTGGAACCGCGAAATACTCATGCAGCACGAGCTTGTCAAACTGATTATATAAATTTACTTTAGCAAAAGGCCAACTGAACGATATGCATAGATTTATATTTTCCCCAAATTAAATCATCCAAATGTTTAATACTCAACCGATTTAAATGAAACTAACTTGCAACTAACTCAAATATATAAAAAGATAATCAAAAGTTATTGATTTTTACTTCTCACAAAATGTACCACCATTGTGCTTGAAATAGGCTTACGAAAATAATGTTCTAGATACTGACACTGTGCATACTCTATACATATGGTTATATAAACTAAGGCCAAGCCTATATAATAATACTTGTTATACGTTTTCTATTTTCAACAATTATTATCTGAAGTTATTTTGTTACAACACGTTCCCCCCAAGGATAAAGTGGTTACACTTTTTCTAGCTAACAAAATAAACTTTCACTAGCACTACCTGTCTAGTCTACCGCAATAAACCATACTATTTACAATTACACAGCTTCTAAAATCTAAACTCCTTAATCACTAACCTAGTTTTCCCCGATACATTTTACAGGTACGTCCCTGTCGTACTCTTGTCATTAAACTGGTCTAACTTTACTTATTTCCTAATCTACTGAGATAATCTGCACCAACATTATCTCTGCCTGGAATCGCCTGAATACGCATTCTGTATGGTTGCAATGCTAATGCCCATCTCATTAACCTAGAATTCGTCATTTTCGACTTGTTTAAGTAAACAAGAGGCTGGTGATCTGTTTCTAATACAAATTCTCTGCCGAATAAATACCTATGAAACTTGGAAATTCCCCAAATCACACCCAGACACTCCTTTTCAATTACTGAGTAGTTCTTTTCCCTATCCAGTAATTTCTTGCTTCCATAAGCTACTGGCCACTTCACACCTTCGGATTCCTGCAGTAATATTGCTCCTACACCTACATCTGATGCATCGGTCCTGAGAATGAATGGCTTATCTAACTCTGGTAACTTCAATATCGGTGGTCCTACAAGACTCTTCTTCAAGGTCTGAAGAGCAAATTCCTGACTATCTCCCCATACTACCTTATTTGGTTGAAATTTCTTCGTTAAATCGGTCAAAGGTACCGCAATAGCTGAAAAGTTCGGAATAAATTTCCTGTAGAATCCTACTACACCTAAAAACGATCTTACCTGCTTTTTAGTTGTTGGTCTTTCCGCTTTCTGGACTGCCTCTATTTTGTCCTGTGATGGTCTCAGTGTACTTGACTCACCTATCACATGTCCCAAACACTCTAACCTACAATATCCAATACTACACTTGCTAGGTCTCGCTGTTAAACTAGCTACTCTTAATCTACTGAACACTTCCTTTAAAGCTATAACATGCTGATCCCAAGTCATCGTGAACACTAGAATATCGTCAATGAAACTATATACACCCTCTAAACCTTTAAGAACCTTTCTCATTAGTCTGCAGAATGTACTTGGCGCACATACCAGCCCAAATGGCATTTTATTAAAACGCCACAGTCCTGTGGACGTTTCAAATGATGTCATATCCTTTGCCTGCTCTGTTAAAGGTACTTGCCAGTAGCCTTTACTGAGATCTATCTTTGAAAAATATTTCGCCTTAGACAATTTCGAGAATATCTGCTCAATATTTGGCATCGGTTCAGCGTCAAACACTGTAGCCTTATTTACCTGCCTGAAATCAACGCAAAATCTGATGCTGCCATCTTTCTTTCTTATCAAGACAATCGGACTAGAAAATGGTGCATTTGAAGGTTCTATTACCCCTAGTTCTATCATCTTACTAACTTCCTCATTTACTATCTCTACTGATTGGTAAGGAATAGGACACGCTTTACTTCTAATTGGTTCAGCTGTACTGAGCTTTATGTCGTGCTCTATAAATGACGTGGTTCCTGGTATGTCGGTTAAGACATCAGTGAACTCCTTCAACACTTTATCTACTTGTGCTTTCTGATCTACTGATAAGTCTTTACAAATATCTACGTTGTCGACTGATTCAGTACCTACGCTAGATGGACACTCTAATGGTATCTCTTCATCGACCCAATCGATATCATCTCCTTTCCTATCATCCTCATCTTCTACAATTGCAGAACAAATCACAGCAAATACTCCTCGAACCTCATTATCATCATCAATGTCTCTCTCGTGATATTTTTTTAACATATTCGCATGGAATGTTTTTTCCTTACCCTGCATATCAATTACAAAATCAAGTTGGTTCATTACCTTTGTTACCTCAAAAGGACCCTTCCATCTCAATAACAGTTTGTTGTGGTTCTCTGGAAGTAGTACTAATACTTTGTCACCTTCTTCAAACTTTCTTGCCCTGGTCCGCTTATTATAATACTTCTTCTGACGTAATTTAGCCTTACCTAACTGTTCTTGAGCCATCTTACATGTTTCTTCCAATCGTTCCCGCAAATCTATAACATATTGGTATGTGGATTTAATCTCACCCTCAGTCACTTCACCAGCCCATAATTCCTTCAATATACTCAACGGTCCTCTCACAGTCCTACCATAAAGTAACTCAAAAGGTGAAAACCCCAAGCTCTCATGTGGTACTTCTCTATAGGCAAATAAAGCTGCATTTACGTACTTATCCCAGTCTTTTGGTCTCTCACAACACATCCGTTTTAGCATCCGCTTTAACGTCCCGTTGAACTTCTCCACCAAACCATTACACATTGGGTGATAAGGGGTTGTGGTTAACTGACGTAAGGATAACATTCGACTTACCTCAGCCATCATCTCAGATGTAAACTGTGAACCCATATCTGTCAACATCTCCTCTGGGATTCCAAGTCTGCTAAACATGTCTACTAGGGCCTCCGCTACTCGTGCTGTCTCAATACTTGGTAAAGCCACCGCTTCGGGATATCGTGTTGCATAGTCTACCATCACTAGAATATATCGGTTCTTCCTGTCGGTCATCGGTTCTATTGGTCCCACCAAATCTACTGCTACCCGCTTGAAGGGTGTATCGATCAATGGCATGTCTCCTAGTGGTACTCTCATGACCTTACCTCTTGCTATAGTTCTTTGACAGATATCGCAGGACCTGCAATATCGACTAACTTCTGCACAAACTCCTGGCCAATAGAACTCAGCTAAAACCTTATCACTGGTCTTCCGTATTCCTAGATGTCCTCCCATCAATGCTTCGTGTGCTAACTTCATCACGGTTTCTCGACACTTGGTTGGAACTACTAACTGGTATGCCTTCTTATGATCTGGATATAAAAACTCCCGATACAACAACTCGTTCTTAAATAAAAAGTTCACCTGTCCACCTCCTTTACACATTCTGACATGTCCTTCTGTGGCTTTCTGTCTAGTCTTCTCCAGAGATTCATCTTGCATCTGTAATTCTTTAAAATCTGTTCTAGAAATATCCAATATTTTACCTGGAACAATCAATTTCCGATATGGCTTAGTCCCTTCTTGTTTTTGAGCTCTAGTCTGCACTGCGTTTACTTCATCTTCGGGTTCTGGATATCTTGCCCCTGGAATGTTACCTATAACTAGATCATTTAATGGTGTGTCAATACACAATGCTTCTGTGATACCTTTATAATAGGGTGTGTTCACGTCGATCTTTGCGACGGGAAAATAATGTTCGGAACCATCTATGTACTTACAGCACCTCTCCTTACCAGTAAATTGGTCCTCCCGCACTAACGTCTTCTTCACAATGACACAGGTTGCCCCGGTATCTCTCATCATGTTCACCTTGTTCCCATTCACTGTTCCTTCCTTGGTTGGACAATTGCTCTGCATGCATGCCCCTAACTGCTCCGAAACATCGCTACATACATGTATACAATTCGAACTGTCTGTCCTTCTCATACCCCTTCGACCTTGACCTCTATACCTTCCTCGGCCTCTTCCATGCTGGTTACCTCGATAGTTTTGATGTTGGTAAAAGGTGTTTCCACTTCCGGTCTCTGTACTGGCAACTACTTTTCCATTACTATCGTCAACGGCTGCCATCATCGGTCTGTTACCTTTTCTTCTGCAGTCAGCCGATTTATGATTACCACCTCCACAATGCTGACATTTCCACTGATCATCTGAATGGTTACTCGTGCCTCGGTCCTTTCGTCTTCCTTCCTTTGACACTACCTGTTGACAACCACCTCTCGCTTCTGCAAACAAATCCGCCTGTGCTGCCATCTCTGGTCCGTCTGTAAACAATTTCGTTTTAAGAAATAATAGCAACTCATGATTGGTTATAGCCAACAATTGATCTCTTAACAAATAATCTACTACACCATCATACGTCTTTACTACTTTCCCTAAATCAAACCACCGTTCCAAATAGTTTCTTGACCTTCTTAAATACTGTATAAATGTCTCTCCATTCTCTGGTCTAGCTGCTTTAAATCGCTTCCTAAACCCTTCCTCCGTCAATTCAAACCGTTTTAACAAGGCTGACTTTAACTTCCCATAGTCCAAAGAGTCATCAGTAGGTAATCTAGAGTATACATCTAATGCCTTCCCTTTTAACAATGCACTAAGGTGTAGGGCCCATTGTTCATCCTTCCATCCTTGTACTGCTGCGTATCTCTCAAATCGTGATAAATAACTGTCCATGTTGTCCTTGTTCTCATCAAACCATGGTAACCTCGGTCCTTTAACTTTATGTTCCTGAATTACTGTCTTACCTTTGTTGATTTCTGCCAACTCCATTGCTTGCTGGTGTTGAACAGCTGCCAACTCCATTGATCTCTGGTGGTCGTTCAGCATTTGGCTTTCTATGGCTTCTCTCTTCCTGAGTTCTGCTTCGCGTTCTGCTTCTCTCTTCCGGACTTCTGCTTCGCTCTTCCGGACTTCTGCTTCGCGTTCTGCTTCGCGTTCTGCTTCGCGTTCTATTTGTCTCTGTTTCCTCTCCCTGGCCTGTTCCTCTTGTACAAAACGCCTAAGATCTTCACCTGTATAACCAAACTTCTCTCCTAACTCCGTTAACTCCTTCATACTAGTCATAATTATTAATTGTATAACCTCAAACAATAAATAATACTACACTTGGACTAAACACTAGCTACCTTCTCAATATATGACAAAACCATAGCTAATCAAATAAGATCAACTTATATATATTACAACCCTGAATTTTAATTAACTCACTTCAAAGTTAAATACATCTATAATATAACGCAAAACTATTCTAAGTAATTGCGTAGACGGTACAGTATACTTCACTAACCGTAATACTAACAACAATCTAATGTATGACTATAGCCTATATCTATATATCTAATTCAAAATACTGCTAGCCCAGTGTATAATTATCCTATCATATATGAGTCCACACAATACTCAACTTACGGATAGTACCTGTAGCTACAATGTACGGCAAATTAATAACCCGCACTAACCACTTTCATTCAAATATAGTGACTAACTATTATCTATGCAGTACGGTTCGATGCACTAATACAAATGGCAGTAGTATACAATTACTTCACACTGTCTCTACCAACTATATTTTACCAACACAGATCACTTAATACTCAGATTACTAAGCCCAAGATCTTATTAAATGCGACAAAGATAACTCAATTTAAGTTTATCAAAATAAAACCTAATTCAAAATTAAATCAGTTTTAAACATTCAGGTGGGTTTTTTTTTTTTTTTTAAACTTAAAATAGTCCCACCCTATTGTTGTACCCTCAGCTTACGTGCTTTACTACAAAACGCTTACAACCGCGCAGCTGTGTCTCATCACAGGGTACCAATGTTCTAACAGCTTGACTCACTCCCGCGCATGGATATCTTGTGGCTACTTAACAAGGTCGACCAACCAGTACCATATATCACCATCACCAGGAGCTCGTCGTGACTGAAAAATAGAAACTCGTATTTCAATTTCAAATAAGTCTAAACAAAATAGTTAATTTGAAAATTATTTAACTGAAAATTTTACAGAGGAATCTTTACAACTGTCTGTAGTATTCTTACTTAGCTTGCTGTCAAAATCCCACTTCTGACACCATTTGTCACAACATGACAAAGGGCTGACAACTCACTAAGCAAGACCTACTAAGTTAAGGCAATTAATATTTACAAGTTTTAATTTTTATATAAAAAACATATTAAATTAAGTAAACACCTATATATACAACACTGAAATAATAAAAGAATAATTTTAACTCAGAAAGTCCTAATACCCCTGTGCACCACTGAACAACTCACGGAATCAAACCGTCCCTAACCTGTTCCTTTTACCTTTCCTTATTTTCACTGTTCGTATTTCAAACGATATAAATAAACTATACTTCTACTACCGCGTCCGGATTCGTAGGAAATTAACTCCACTGCGCATTCAACCTTTATTGGCGATGGCGGGAAATCAGGAACCGTAACGTCCTGTGATTATATCTATTAGGCTGGTTGCCTATCGCCGGCTATTCCCTGACGTCAGGATGGTCATGCCGCACATATTGCGGATATGTAGATTAATGCGTCCTGTGACGATCTCCACCTGTTGCCTCCTGGTTACGTCGTAACGTTGTTGACCTCCGTCGTTATCCGTCACCCATAGCGTCGGCTAGTAGCACGTCTATAGATCATGACGTCTACCGTATCTAGAAAGCGGCTACAATAAATAAACTCCGTCTTACAATTTCATCACCATACAATTTCAGTGCAATGCCTTCACTACCATTATTTACTTTCACGGTATAATAATAACACTTTAAAAACAGTTACTTTTCACTGCACCAAACAATACCGTCTACTGACAAGACTAAATAATGTCCCCAATATACATATCATGAATACAAGAACTCTTTTATTAACCTTCATTTAACAATGAACTGCATTAATGAAATATCATTCACCAATGCAACACAATGTATATATACAATAATTAAACAGACTCATAGATTCCTCTGTAACATCGTAATAAACATTATGTAATAAAATGAATAAAGTATGTCTCTCCAACACTATACCAAATAACACAATTTAAACTATTTGTAACTTGTATCAATTTAAACATCTTTCAAAATTATAGCTACTTCCTTTTCTCGAAATAATTTAAAACAATGAATAAAGAATCCGTTAAATTGACTTACCATTTAAATCCACAATTTAAATAAAATCCAATAAAGATAAGTCTGTACTTACACAATTCCGCATGTAATGGTCACCAACTGACTCCTAGCGAGGTTGATATTTGACTGACAAAACGTACACATTGTCCCTCAGTTAAGTAGCCAAGACACACCTGGAACCGCGAAATACTCATGCAGCCCTGGAACCGCGAAATACTCATGCAGCACGAGCTTGTCAAACTGATTATATAAATTTACTTTAGCAAAAGGCCAACTGAACGATATGCATAGATTTATATTTTCCCCAAATTAAATCATCCAAATGTTTAATACTCAACCGATTTAAATGAAACTAACTTGCAACTAACTCAAATATATAAAAAGATAATCAAAAGTTATTGATTTTTACTTCTCACAAAATGTACCACCATTGTGCTTGAAATAGGCTTACGAAAATAATGTTCTAGATACTGACACTGTGCATACTCTATACATATGGTTATATAAACTAAGGCCAAGCCTATATAATAATACTTGTTATACGTTTTCTATTTTCAACAATTATTATCTGAAGTTATTTTGTTACACCCATGCATGGCTAGATTATGGCCCTTGAAATTGTCAAAATTGCTATAATACAGCTTGTGAACACAATAGAGCTTCCATTTACTATCTGATCTTCACCAAACTTAGATGGTATTTGAATATTGATGACATATTGGTTCCTTTTGAAACAAGCCAGATCAATGCCAGTAGAGCATAGGCCCTCATGGGCCTCTTGTTGTAATCTACTGTGGTATTTTGTTAAGTTTTTGTTTTTCATTCTGTTACAGGATAGTTATGTGATACTCTTGTCAAATTGCAGTGTATTTGGTATAATATTAAATGAAATATTGATACTTATGTACATATGGGCGTTTGAAGTTTTGTCTAGTATACAAATAAGTGATTTTACGTTTTTTTTACAATCTAATATCATGATATGTTGTACCCCGAAAAAATGACTTTTAATCCCTAGAAAAAAATGTCTGTGGGAACACTGCCCTTTTTCAAAATTGTACAAATTATCCCAATCCGTTGAAAACATGGCCTCCAGGCGGCAGAGCTTTTTTTCCCTATATAAAAGTACTGCCCCGATTTGAAAATAATTTGGCACAGATGTTCCTTGGGTGACCCTCTTTCAGGATTGTTCAAATTATTCTGATCCATTGAAAAACATGGTCACCGGGGGGTGGAGCTTGTTTTCCTTATATCTGAACAGTATAGCAGCGCTCGCGTTAATGGACGTATAGGGCGTTTATACGCCCGAAAAGCGTTCCTGTACGCCCAAAATTGACAAGGGAGACGTCCAAGTACGTTCAGGAATTAAGGGTATACGCCGACAATCAAAACACAGGGCGTATACTTCCAGTTGAAATCATGTGTAATTATTCTGCAATCATTGTGTATTGTGTTTGATTAAGTGTCAATGATGGACAGTGGGAGTTATCAATTGGTAGATTTAAGCCAATCACTATCGAGAATCCAAAGCCCACCCAACTACAGATTTGACACTCGATAACGACTTCACACCAATCAATACTATTTTCATTTCAAGCAGTGTCGGGGAGAAAAAATTTCAATAACCAATTTGATAACAAATCAGGATATGATTAAAGAATGTCCCTATATTAATTTAACTGTTTAAAGATTAGGTTATGTTTACACGAATCCATAGGAAATTATTTTCAATTGCCGATTTTGTTCGTTTTTTTTGCCATAAGGATCAAATTCAGAGCCATCTGAAAAAAAAGACTTGCCTATACAACTGAATTATTTGTTTGACCATTTTAGTTAATTTCTTTTTAGAAAATAAAAAATATTGAAGACAAAAGGAGAAAATAAATATTGTAATGGGTTTTCATGCATTTTTCTACTTTCTGTAAATCAAAACAATTCATTCAAGAAAGTATTGCTCATACTTATTTGTTTTTAAAATTTAATCATTGTAAGAGTTTAGTATGTGTTTCATTAATAGAACTCAATGCAGAATAGTTGATTTACTGGTGTTTAAAATGAAAGCACTGCAGACAGTCTCAATATCAGAAATAATTCCTTTTACCACAATGCATGTGGTTTGAGAACATGATTCATGATATATGTGAATCTAATGAATCATGGCAAAGCCATTCTTTTTGATAACTTTTTATGCTAGATAGATCATGACATGTGACTAGAAGATAGCATAATCAGTACTGAGCATAATAGATCGCATAAAACACCTACAGTGTAACTGGTTTAAAAGTGTAATGAAAGAAACTGAAAAAATAACATTATTTACAAAGGAGCAATATAAGCTTTTTGTAACAATTTGCTTCTTTTCTGATAATGTTTTTAAAAAATAAAACAAAGGGAAACAAGTGCAAGATGTGGAAAAGCCAATGCAGCACCTGGGACTTCCAAGATTATGACCAGGACTTCCAAAATTCAGGACTTCCTGTTTCAGAAAGTTAGTGCAAGCACTGGTATAGTGAAAATTTAAAAAGTCTTCTTGTACCCACAAAATATGGTTAGAGAGTCAAAAGGCCTCTTACCTAGAGCTCTGCGGTGTGGATGCATAGCCGTATCTGAATTTTCACTAGATTAATGGTTGTAAGTCAATTCAATTTAAAATAATCTCTGATTATCATCTTTGAAAAGAAAGATTGAATTTTAAAATAAAAGTCTCAGATTTCTTTCAGATCTTATTTTTCAAGTTTTATGAATATGAAAAATATGATTTCTAAGCAGATGTCTAGATAAGGATGAGTAAACTGGTTTCTTTGATTTTCCAACAAAACCCTATGGTGTGGGAACTTAAAATAATTGACTCAATGAGATGATTCTTTTGAGTATCCATACCATAGGGTTTAACTAAGGTTCAAATAAGGATTTTAGAACATGAAAAATACAACTTATCTAGAGCTCTGACTATGTACATCAGTACATCATACATGTATATAATTATTTAGGCTGTATGGGGGCCATTGGGGGAAATGTGAAAATGGACTTACACTAATTACATCAATTGGTAAAATGAGGTGATGATCGAATGGTGTAACATTAAGGTGAAACATACTGATGAAGCTCTGATAACTTATCTAAACTGTTGACATTGATCTATCTATATTTTAACATAAAAAGATTAACAATCAGGTGAAGTTTCATAGTTTATCACTAGGCCAGCCGCCTGCTTGTCACAATTTTAGTGCTTTGAAAATGGTACATGACACCATTATGAATATGAAATGTTGGCCTCACCAGTAGATGACCCCTATTGATTTTGAGGTTGTTGGGTCAAAGGTCAAGCACAGTGACCTTGAATGTGAAATCTTGTCCGAGTGATTTTCTCGACATTGCCTGCACCCATTGCCCTCAAACTTAACATGGAGGCTGGGGGTGGCCAGTAGAAGACCCCTATTGTGAGGTCATCAGGTGAAATGTCAAGGTCACAGTAACCAAGCTTGTCCGAGTGATAACTCAACAATGCCTGGACTTATGGTCCTGAAACTTGACTTGGAGGTTGGGCCTGACCAGTAGATGACCCCTATTGATTTTGAACACAAAAAGCTTGTCATAACATTGGTCATAATTTTAAAACTGACTCATTGGCATTTCGGTCCATGCATATTTTATTCCATTTTCCAAATATTCCTGACAACATGGCGCTCAGGGGGGCAAAATGACCCCTCCCCGAGGGTCACTTGTTGTTCATTGACAAATATAGGGGAAAAACTTTAAAAATCTTCTTGTCTAAAAGTAGAGGGCCCAGGCCTTTCATATTTGGTATGTAGCATTATCTAGTGGACCCCTACCACGATTGTTCAAATTATAGCCATGGGGTCACTTGTTTCACATAGATTTGTATAGAGGAAATGCTTTAAAGTAGAAATCCCAGTCCTTTGATATTGGTATGTATATTTATCTAGTGGACCTCTACCAATATTGTTTAAATCATTGCCCTGGGTTAAAAGATGGCCCCACCCCAGTGGTAACTTGTTTTACATATGCTGATATAGGGAACAAAATCAAAATCTTGTCTAAAAGTAGAAGGCCCAGGCCATTGATATTTGGTATGTAGCTTCATCTAGTGGACACCTACCAAGATTGTTCAAAAATGGCCCCACCCAGGTCACTTGTTTTACATATACTTGTATAGGGAAAAACTTTAAAAATCTTGTCTAAACATTTAATATTTGAAATCTAACTTCATCTAGTGGACTTCTACCAAGATTGGTCAAATTATTATAGCCCTGGTGTCAAACATGGCTCCACCCAGGGAATCACTCGTTTTACATAGACTTGTTAAGGTAAACACTTTAAAAATATTCTTGTCCATTTACCATGAATTTTCTTTGGGTGCCCCTCTACTAAGACTTCAAATTATTTTGATTGGATGATAAACACGGCCACCAGGGGGTGTTGCTTGTTTTCCGTATGTATGGGCAAAGAACAATGAAAACTGTTTAAGTTTGATTAAATCGGGTGAGCGATATAGTACCATCATGGTCCTCTTGTACTATATATTATACTTGCTATTTTTATGCCCCCTTCAAAGAAGAGGGGTATATTGCTTTGCACATGTCGATCGTTCCGTCAGTAGACCAAAGCTTGTGCAAAATTTAATGATAACTCAACAATGTCTGGACCTTTGGTCCTCAAACTGACTTGGAGATTGGGGTTGACCAGTAGACAAACTCTTCTGATTTTGAGGTCATCCGGTCAAAGGTCAAGGTCACATTGACATTGAACGCAAAAAAAGGTTGTCCGAGTGATAACTCGACATTGCCTGCACCTATTTCCCTCAAACTTGACATGGAGGCTGGGGGTGGTCAGCAGATGACCCCTATTGATTTTGAGGTCATTGGATCAAAGTTCAAGGTCACAGTGTCCTTGAACCTGAAAAGATTATCCAAGTGATAACTCTACATTGCCTGCAACCATGACCCTCAAACTTGACATGGAGGCTGGACCTGACCAGTAAATGACCCCTATTGATTTTGAGGTAATTGGGGGTGAACAGTAGATGACCTCTTTTGATGTTGATGTCAAATGTCAAGGTCACAGTGACCTTGAACACGAAAAGCTTGTCCAAGTGATAACTCGACATTGGCTGCACCTATGGCCCTCAAACTTGACATGGAGGCTGGGGGTGACCAGTAGATGACCCATATTGACTGTGAGGTCAAGGTCACTGACCTTGAATGCAAACTATTTGTCTCAGTGATATCATAACTCGACATTGCATGCACCCATGACCCTCAACCTTGACTTGGAGGTTAGGCCTGACCAGTAGATGACCCCTTTTTAGATCACCTAGAGCCAAAGGATCAAGGTGAGCTATTCTGATCACTCTGTGTCCGTCGTCTGTCGTCCGTCGTTAACTTTTAGCTTTAAACATCATCTCCTCCTGAACCGCAAGAACAATTTCCACCAAACATCACAGGAATGTTCCTTTGGTGGTCCTCTTTCAAAATTGTTCAAAGATTTAAATTCCATTGAGAACTTTGGTTGCTGCGGCATCAGAAAGGGGACAAAATGTCCAAACTTTAAAAATCTTCTCCTCCGAATCTGCCTGTCAGATTCCAATATAATTTGGTAGAAATGTTCCTTGGGTGACCCTCTATAAAAATTGTTCAAGCCATACTGATTGGTCGAAAAACATGGCAGTCAGGCGGCATCAAAAAAGGGGCAAAATGACAATACTTTAATAAAGCATCCTTATAAAAGTGCTTGTCTGATTTAAAGATAGTTTTGTAGAAATGTTCTTTCATTAATCATCTACATACTTTGTCAAGCCATATTGATTTGTTGAAAGGCATAGCAACTAAGCAGCATCAGAAAAGGAGTAAAATTAACTTTTTGCTTCAAATGACACATGGTTATTAGATTGATGGTCTAAGGGAGGTAACACTTGGCAGAGTATTATGCAAGGGTTGTCTTCAACAGGAAGTGGACAAATCGCAACATTTCTGGTCTCAAAAGTTGGAAATAAAAAATTGTTATTGAAAGTGAACAAGCAATTATGACATGATTTGTCCTTGTAACTATTGTTAAAGATATCATAATTGGTGAAGAGGTAAATATGAACTCAAATACTACAGTTAATGTATTGGGAGGTATCAAAATTGTGCAAAGACTTGCATTCTATGTAAAACTTTGGTTGCTGCAGCATCAGAACATGAGTAAAACGACCAAACTTTAAAATCCTTTTCCTCCATAATCTGCTTGTCAGACTCCAAGATAATTCAGTAGAAAGAATCCTTAAGTGACCCTCTAAAAAAACCTGTTCAAGCCATATTGATTTATATTAAAAACAGATCAAGAAAGGTGCAAAATGACAAAAACTTTATAATTCAATTCTAATTGAAGTTCTTGTTAGATTTCAAGATATAAATGACCTTTACTTATAAGCTGTTTCTTGAGAAGTGTTCACTCCTTGAAGTTCTAATTGCACTCCTTGATCTTTTTCCCAGATATTTCTACTAATTTACTATCAATCAGGTGATCGATTTAGGGTCATCTTGGCCCTCTTGTTGATTTTGAGGTCATTGGTCAAAGGTCAAGGTCACAGTGACCTTGAATGCAAAAAGCTTGTCAGAGTGATAACTCAATATTGCCTGCCCCCATAGCCCTAAAACTTGACATGGAGGCTGAAGGTGATCAGTAGATGACCTCTATTGATTTTGAGGTCATCGGTCAAAAATCGTCAAAATATTCCTGACACCATGTCGCTCAGGGGGGGCATAATGTTTGAAAAACATCTCTTGTTGTCTTTTTAATACAGAGTAGCATTTTTCTAATTGCTTATAATTTGTTAAAATTTAAAAAAAAACACTTATATAATATATACAGTCAAACTTGCGAGCAGCAGCCACCCAAGGGACATGATAAAACTGGTTGCTTAAGACAGGTGGCTGTTGATCACAAATTTCATGACTTGGTCGGATTTATTCAAGTTTTGTCAGTTCACATAATATTACATATAACTGTTAGGAATAGTCATTAGATTACAAATTGTAAATTGTCTTTATAAACTTGTATTTAAACATTGTTATGAAGATTTGTAGCTTTTTTCTATCAAATATTTCATTGTTCTATCTATTCTTTAGTTTAAACCGACATTTACAACTTACTTGAATATCAAATATTTTTTACTTCAGTTTTTAAGTCGTGTGTTGATTGGCCGTTGAACATAATAAGATTACAGTTAATCTCGACCAATTAGTGTTGCCGCTGGCCGCGTTTCAAAGGGGACTGCTGATCAAGGCAGTTAATAGAGTATGATTGGTTGGGAGTGATTTCAAGTGACCGTTTAATGCCGGTGAACGCTGATCGCATGTGACCGCTCACACAAGTTTGACACCAATCGGGAAATTTTCCTTAGATCAAATTCTAAGTTATTCCTTCAACCCATGTTGATTTGTCTACAAACTGTATTGCCTTTTTTAGCTATACAAGAACAATTATTAGAAAGTATCTCCCTGTTTTCAAAATAATTTTGTAGAAATGTTTAAAGGTAGACTCTATCAGATTCCTTCAGGCCATGTTGATTGGTTGAGAAACATGGCGGTTTTGTATGGCTATAGTGAAAACTATAAAAGTCTGAAAGTATCACACAAATTTCCAAATAATTTTGAAGAAACATTCCTTGGGTAGCCTCAGATCTAGAAGATTACTTCAAGCCATATTGATTGGTAAAAAGGGTTTTGTGGTTGGCATGACAAATCACATTACTTAGGTGAGCGATCCTAGTTCATCATAGCCCTCTTTACTTGTTTGAAACAAGTTATTACATCAGGAAGTTTTTAACCAGGTTTTCCGAAGGTCAACTTTCCTTGTCCGGACCATAACTTTGCCATGCATAGAGATATTTTCAAATAACTTGGCACAAACATGCACCATATCAAGACGATGTGCCAAATGCAAAACATTATGTAGATTCAAGGTCAAGGTCACAGTGATAAGAAATAGACTTTAATTGAACTTTTCTTGTCCGGACCATAACTGTGTCATGCATAGAGATATTTTCAAATAACTTGGCACAAACATGCACCATATCAAGACGATGTGCCAAATGCAAAACTTTTCTTGTCCGGACCATAACAGATATACACCATATCAAGACGCTGTGTCATATGCACAATTTATGTGTTTAGCTTCCAGGTCAAGGTCACAGTGACAGAAAATATACTTTACTTGAACTTTTTTTGTTCAGACCACTTTACCATGCATATAGATATTTTCAAATGAATAATCAAATCTATAACATTCTATAAGCAAACAGAGCAGACCCTGATCAGACAGCTCCTACAGAAGCTGTCTGATCTGGGTCCGATGTCATGAAACTTACTCAATTTGAGCATGTTAACATAATTATTACTATTGTAGTTACACACTTACATTACAAGGCTAGGAAATTGGCTCGTTGCAAAGTAGATTTCAGTTACAAACTAAAAGTAGATTTTTTTTTTTCAAACTTCCTCAAGCTAACAGAGCTTTTTTAGTTTGAGCATCATTCTCAACTTTAGCATCATGCTCAAACTAAAAATGCTTCGTAACCATGCCGACAAACTCCAAACATGGATTTTATTCTCATCGTTGGTTTGCACCCTATTTTGCAATGAGCATACTCAAGCATCTAACTTCAACAACAATATTTCTATTACATGCTCAAATTGAGTTTCATAACCTCGGGCCCTGGATCTAGTCTGTTTGTAAAGGCATAAACGCGTTACTATCAAGTAAAGGGTTAAGCCAGATCACTGATTATCAACCTGGCATTAGGGATCCTAAAATGTGGCTGCTTACAACAAAAGGTTGCTTAATATCTGTTATCTATTATATGTTCTTAATAAATGAGGCCATCAACACACGATTGACTATTGAACTGATATTTGTTAGATAAAATTGTGATATATTTAATTGACAAAGTAATTATGATTATTCATCAATAGAAATATTCCCTGTTACTTGAAATACTAGCTTTGATTAACTATTAACAGAAAGATTTGACAGATCTGTTAATTCTTAATCAAACACCTTCCATTATAGAAAACCTGGTTTCATGGAATTTCCATGTCTTGTTATCTCTTTTCAGGCAAAAAAGACATTCTCAAAGGTATATCAGGACAGTTCAGGTCTGGCCAACTCACGGCTATAATGGGTCCATCAGGGGCTGGGAAAAGTTCCCTAATGAACATTCTGGCTGGCTACAGGTAAATATTAACTGTACTTCTTAAAACTATCTTTGATAGATAGCAGAATAATCTTCTTTTGATAGAAAAAGAACAATTGATCAGCATTAATAAACTAGTCCGTCATATTTGAAATGGTTTAAGCTCACCTAAGCACGAAGCGCGAGGTGAGCTTTTGTGATTACTCGCCGTCAGGCGTCGTCTGTACAAAAATTTCAAAATGACATCACAGGAATGTTCATTAAGTGGTCCTCTTTTAAAGTTGTTCAAAGAATTTAATTCCAAGTAGAACGTTGATTGCTGCGGCATCAGAAAAGGCGAAAATTGCCAAAACTTTAACAATCTTCTTGTCCAAAAGTACTTGCCCGATTTAAACATTATTTTGCACAAATGTTCCTTGGGGCACCTTCTTCCAAGATTGTTCAAATATTAACGATCCATTGAAAAACATGACCGCCAGGGGAACGGAGCTTGTTTTCCTTATATGTCCATTGTTATAAATCATCTTGTTCGTGAGTACTGGCACCATTTAAAGATAATTTGGTACAAATGTTCCTTGGGTGACCCTCCACCAAGATTGTTGAAATTATTCCGATCATTTGAAAAACATGGCTGTCAGGGGACGGGGCTTGTTTTCCTTATATGTATATATAGCAAAAAATTTAAAATCTTCTTGTTAGCTCATCTAAGCACTAAGTGCAAGGTGAGCCTTTGTGATCATCCGGCTTCTGGCTTCGGCGTCGTCCATCCGTTAACAATTTTCTACAAATGACTTTGCCTACTAAACCAATGGACGGATTTCAAAATAACTTAACAGGAATGTTCCTTAGGTGGTCCTCTTTTAAAGTTGTTCAAAGAATTTTAATTCCAAGTAGAACTTTGGTTGATGCGGCATCAGAAAAGGAGAAAATTGGCAAAACTTTAAAAATCTTCTTGTCCAAAAGTGGAAATTATTTTGCACAAATGTCCCTTGGGGCACTCTCTACAAAGATTTTTCAAATATTTCCGATCTGTTAAAAAACATGGCCACCAGGGGGCGGTGCTTGTTTTCCTTATTTGCGCATTGTTAAAACTTAAAAAAAAAAATCTTGTTTGAAAGTACCAGCCTGATTTAAAGATGATTTGGCACAAATGTTTCTTGAGTAAACTTCTACCAAGGTTGTTCAAATTAATCTGATCCTTTGAAAAACGTGGCCACCAGGGGCGGGGCTTGTTTTCTTTATATGTGCATTGTAAAAACTTTAAAAAAAATCTCGTCCAAAAGTACATGCTGATTTAAAAATAATTTGGCACTTTGAAAACTATTGAAGTTCTATTAAATCAGGTGAGCGATATAGGTCCATCATGGCCCTCTTGTTAGTTCACCTGAGCACGAAGTGCTCAAGGAAAGTTATTGTGATCGCCTTTTGTCTGGCGTGCGTCCGTCAACATCTTCTCCTTAGTAACCAGTGGGTCAATTTGGATGAAACTTCACAGAAAGCATCATCTCAATGATCTCGCCAGAATCTCTTCAAATTTTGGGGATCCATGCACAATTCTGGTTTCCTTGGCAACGAAACGAAAACAACTTTAAAACTCTACTTCTCGAAAAAAAAAATCTTGAAATGTTCCTTGGATGTCCTTCAAGTCATATTGATTGGTAGAAAAACATGGCTGCCAGGGGGTGGGGCTATTTTTCCTATAAATATAACCGGAACCAAGTGCTACTAAGATTTTACTTTACTAGCACAGGCGGCGCCACAAACTTGCGTTTTGCTCAACTTTCTGTTTTAGCTCCACTGGCTCCTCCGAAAGTGTCAGGCCGATTTTCAAATAATTTTGTAGAAAATTTTCCTTGAGTGACCCTCTTTCAGATTCCTTCAAGCCATGTTGATTTTTCTTTAAATATGGCTATAGTGAAAACTTAAAAAATCTTCTCCGAAAGTGTCAGGCTGATTTTCAAATAATTTTGAAATAATTTTGTAGAAATGTTCCTTTGGTGACTCTCTATCAGATTCCTTCAAGCCATGTTGATTGCTAAAAAAACATGGCGACAGGGCCAGGGCTTTTTTGCCTAACATGGCTAAAGTGAAAACATAATACAACTTCTCCTGAAAGTGTCAGGCCAGTTTCAAATAATTTTGTAGAAATGTTCCTTGAGTGACCCTCTATAAGATTCCTTCAAGCCATGTTGATTGGTCAAAAAACATGGCCGCCAGGGGGCTGAGCTATTTTGCGTTATATGGCTATATTGAAAACTTTAAAAATCTTCTCCTCCGAAAGTGTCTGGCAGATTTTCAAATAATTTTGTAGAAGTGTTCCTTGGGTGACCCTTTTTCAGATTTCTTTAAGCCATGTTGATTGGTAGAAAAACATGGCCTGGCGGGGTCGCAGCTTTTTTGCCTTCTATGGCTATATTGAAAACTGAAAAAAAATTCTCCTCCGAATGTTTCAGGCCGATTTTCAAATAAGTTTGTAGAAATATTCCTAGGGTGACCCTTTATTAGATTCCTCCAAGCCATGTTGATTGGTCAAAACTATGGCCGCCACTTTATATGGCTAAAGTGGAAAAAAAAAAGTCAGGTGAGCGATCCAGGGCCATCATGGCCCTCTTGTATACTTTTTCTTATACGAAGAATAATGTTCAATGCCCATTCTTACTGTTTTCTTGTCCGGAGAATTACTTCAAAACTAAAGGATGGAATATAATAAATCTTCATAAAATGGTAGGATACAATGACATGAAGTGCAGTGTACAAGAACCATAACTCTACTTTACCTAATTACAGCACATTGAGAAAAAGTGCAGTGTACAAGAACCATGACTCTATTTGAGCTGACTACAGAGTCATTGTCCTTTCTTACTTTTTTCTTGTCCAGAGAATAACTTGAAAACTACTGCATGGAATGTCCTATCAGGGCGGCATTCAGTGATGGCTCTAGTTTAAGATTAGTGCCAATTGAAATTATCTGAAGAAAAGAATGTGAAATCTAGAAACATAGTGGACTTGGTATGATTATTGTGTCATCTGCCTTACAGTTACTAAGATATTGCTTCTCAGTTTTTGGCCTACCTGCCTGTAAGGCGTGTCTAAATATAGATGACACATATAATAAATTATATCCCTTGAAATACTCGAATAACATGAAGTGTTAAATATTGAGAGAAAAGGAAAAATTGCTCAAATACTCATCATTATAAAATGAACAATTTCTTCTTTAGCCCTTTCCCACATAAAAACACACCTACTAAACGATGAAGGTAACGTATATTTCAATGCATAATGGAGTTCACGAATCTGGTGCTGGCTCCTACTTTGAAGTCAAACATATGGAAACCATCTATAAATGAGGGAAAAATTATTGAATAATTCATCATGAGCAATTCCCACTCCTATTGTCACTATTGTCACAATGTTTCAAAATATAAGTATGAATTTGGAAAGGGTTAATTCGTAACTACTTAAAGTCATAAAATAGGGCATTCTATTGAGGTTATAAATGACATTGAATCTAGCTATTGAACATTGACCAGATGTACTTGGCAGGATCTTTCTACTAAATGACAAATACAGCTTTGTCACATTCATTTAACCCTTTCCCAATTACAGACACATTTTGATGTATCTGCAGCAGATGACTTTTGAAAACACTTTGGCAAAAGTAGAAATTGCTCATCATATTGCTTCATTTATAGAGATTTTGAAATATTTGCCTAAATGTATTCAAATTCCTCTGCTGCAAATTTGTTGTATGTGGGAAAGGGCCAAACTTCATGTACTCCTTAGGCCCTTGATCAGGAGCATAGTTCATGTTTTAAAATCCTCATTAAAAATCCCTCGAAGTTTAGAGGGGGTATATTGGAGTCGCCCTGTGGTTGGTCGATCGGTCGGTTGCGATTTTCCTTCTCTGGAGCATAACTTTAAAACTAATTGTTGGAATTTAAAGAGTATTACTTAATAACTAATAGATGGAATCTAATAAAACTTCATACACTGGTAGAGCACAATGAAAGGAAGTGCAGTGTACAAGAACCATAACACTACTTTACATATTTACAGAGTTATTGCCCTTTGTTACTTTTTCTTGTTCGTAGAGTCTTATCCAGAGCACAACTTTAAAATTAATTGTTGGAATTTAATAAAACCTCATACGATGATACAACAAATTGAGAGGAAGTGGGGTGTATAAGAACCATAAATCTATTTTACCTAAATACAGAGTTAAAGCCCTTTGTTACTTTTTCTTGTCCGGAGAATTACTTAATCACTAATAGATGGAATCTAATAAAACTGCATACAATAGTAGACCATAATGAGAGGAAGTGCAGTGTATAAGAACCATAACTCTAATTTACATAATTATAGAGTTATTGCCCTTTGTTACTTTTTCTTGTTCGTGGAGTCTTGTCAAGAGCATAACTTTAAAACTAATTGTTGGAATTTATTAAAACTTCATACGATGATACAACACATTGAGAGGAAGTGCAGTGTACAGGAACCATAACTCTACTTTACCTAATAACAGAGTTAATGCCCTTTGCTTTTTCTTGTCCGGAGAATTACATAATAACTAATAGATGGAATCTAATAAAACTTCATACAATGGTAGAGCACAATGTGAGGAAGTGCAGTGTACAAGAACCATAACTACTTAACTTAATTACAGAGTTATTGCCCTTTGTTTCTTTTTCTTGTCCAGAGAATTACTAAATAACTAAATAACTAATAGATGGAATCTAATAAAACTTCATACAATGGTAGAGCACAATGAGAGGAAGTGCAGTGTACAAGAACCATAACTCTAATTTACTTAATTACAAAGTTATTGCCCTTTGTTACTTTTTCTTGTTCGTAAAGTCTTGTCCGTAGCATAACTTCACAACTAATTGTTGGAATTTAATAAAACTTCAAACGATGATACAACACATTGAGAGGAAGTGCGGTGTACAGGAACCATAACTCTATTTTACCTAAATACAGAGTTATTGGCCGTTACTTTTTCTTGTCCGTAGAATTACTAAATAATTAATAGATGGAATCTAATAAAACTTCATACAATGGTAGAGCACTATGAGAGAAAGTGCAGTGTACAAGAACTATAACTCTAATTAACATAATTACAGAGTTATTGCCCTTTGTTACTTTTTTGTTGAGCGTAGAATAATTTCAAAAATAATTGATGGAATTCAATGAAACTTCATACTATGATACAACACATTGAGAGGAAGTGCAGTGAAAAAGAACCATAACTCTATTTTAGCTAATTACAGATTTATTGCCTTTTGTTATGTTTTCTTTTTCGTAGAATAATTTTCATCGCCCTTTCTTACTTTTTAGATCGCCTAGAGCCAAAGGCTCAAGATGAGCTATTCTGATAACTTTTTGTCCGTCGTCCGGCGTTAACTTTTAGCTTTAAACATCATCTCCTCCTAAACCTCAGGACCAATTTCATCCAAACTTCACAGGAATATTCCTTTGGTGGCCCTCTTTCAAAATTGTTCAAAGATTTAAATACCATTGAGAACTTTGGTTGCTGCGGCATCAGCAAGGGGGCAAAATGTCCAAACTTTAAAAATCTTCTCCTCTGAATCTGCTTGTCAGATTCCAATATAGTTTGGTAGAAATGTTCCTTGGGTGACCCTCTACAAAGATTGTTCAATGCATACTGTTTGGTTGAAAAACATGGCATTCAGGAGGCATCAGAAAAGGGGCAAAATGACAAAATTTGGAAATTCCATTTTTAGATCACCTAGAGCCAAAGGCTCAAGGTGAGCTATTCTGATCACTTTTTGACGTCGTCCGTCGTTAACATTTAGACATTTAGATCATCTCCTTCTTAACCACTTGACCAATTTCAACTTCACAGGAATGTTCCTTTGGTGGACCTCTTTCAAAATTGTTCAAAGATTTAAATTCCATCGAGAACTTTGGTCGCTGCGGCAACAGAAAAGGGGGAAAATTGCCAAATCTTAAAAAATCTTCATGTCCAAAAGTACTGGCCCGATTTAATAATTATTTTTCACAAATGTTTCTTGGGGTACCCTCTACCAAGATTGTTCAAATATTTCCGATCCGTTGAAAAACATGGCCGCCAGGGGGCGGAGCTTATTTTCCTTATATGTGCATTGTTAAAACTTTAAAAATCTTCTTGTCCAAAAGTACAGGCCCGATATGAAAATTATTTTGCATAAATGTACATTGGGGCACCCTTTACCAAGATTGTTCAAATATTTCCGATCGGTTGAAAAACATGGCCGCCAGGGGGCGGAGCCTGTTTTCCTTATATGTGCATTGTTAAAATTTTAAAAATCTTCTTGTCAAAAAGGACTGGCCCGATTTGAAAATATTTTGCACAAATGTTCCTTGGGGCACCCTTTACCAAGATTGTTCAAATATTTCCGATCCGTTGAAAAACATGGCCACCAGGTGGCGGAGCTTGTTTTCCTTATATGTGCATTGTTAAAACTTAAATAATCTTCTTGTTCAAAAGTACTGGCCCGATTTGAAAATTATTTTCCACAAATGTTCATTTGGGCACCCTTTACCAAGATTGTTCAAATATTTCCGATCGGTTGAAAAACATGGCCGCCAGGGGGCGGAGCCTGTTTTCCTTATATGTGCATTGTTGAAATTTTAAAAATCTTCTTGTCCAAAAGTACTGGCCTGATTTGAAAATTATTTTGCACAAATGTTCCTTGGGGCACCCTTTACCAAGATTGTTCAAATATTTCTGATCCGTTGAAAAACATGGCCGCCAGGGGGCGTATCTTGTTTTCCTTATATATGCATTGTTAAAACTTTAAAAATCTTCTTGTCCAAAAGTACTGGCCCGTTTGAAAATTATTTTGCACAAATGTACATTGGGGCACCCTTTACCAAGGTTGTTCAAATATTTCCGATCAGTTTAAAAACATGGCCACCAGGGGGCAGAGCCTGTTTTCCTTATATGTGCATTGTTAAAAATTTAAAAATCTTCTTGTCCAAAAGTACTGGCCCGATTTGAAAATTATTTTCCACAAATGATCCTTGGGGCACCCTTTACCAAGATTGTTCAAATATTTCCGATCGGTTGAAAAACATGGCCGCCAGGGGGCGGAGCCTGTTTTCCTTATTATGTGCATTGTTAAAATTTTAAAAATCTTCTTGTCCAAAAGTACTGGCCCGATTTGAAAATTATTTTCCACAAATGTTCCTTGGGGCACCCTTTACCAAGATTGTTCAAATATGTCCGATCTGTTGAAAAACATGGCCGCCAGGGTTGCTGCGGCATCAGAAAAGGGGCAAAAAAATAGGTAAGTAAGCCTCTACAAAGATTGTTCAAGGCATACTGTTTGGTTGAAAAACATGACAGTCGGGAGGCATCAGAAAAGGGACAAAATGACAAAATTTGGAAATTCCATTTTTAGCTCCACTGGCTGAAAGTCAGTCGAGCTTATGTCATGGCGAATTGTCCGTCGTGCGTATGTCCGTCCGCATGAGAGAGTACTTGTGGGGTGCCCACCCACCACCCTTATAAAGACACTTAGATAAATAGTTTATTTTTATTTTTTATAACAGGTATTTCATTTGCATATTAATGTTATTCATTCCGTAAAAGGGGGTTAATTACGGAATGAATTGCATACTTGTGGGGTGCACCCCACAAGTAAACATCAAAGGAAATCACCCCACAAGTACACTCCCATGAGTTCGTCTGTGCGTTCGTGCGTCTGTGTGTGCATTAACTTTTTCCTTTAAATCACTTCTTCTCCCTAACCACTTGGCCAATTTGGTTGAAACTTCATAGGAAGCATCCTCTTAATGTCCTCTCTTAAATTCCTTCAATTTTTTTTTATCCATTGATAATTCTGGTTTCCATGGCAACCAAAAGAAAAAAATAGTGAAAACTTAAAAAATCTTCTTCTCCGAAAGTGTCAGGCCGATTTTCAAATAATTTTGTAGAAATGTTCCTTGGGTGACCCTTTATTAGATTCCTTCAAGAAATGTTGATTGGGCGAAAAACATGGCCGCCAGGGGGGCGGGGCTATTTTGCCTTATATAGCTATAGTGAAAACTTAAAAAATCCTTTTCTCCAAAAGTGTTCAGCCGATTTTCAAATAATTTTTTTGAAATGTTCCATGAGTGACCCTCTATCAGATTCCTTCAAGCCATGTTGATTGGTTAAAAAAACATGGCCTCACAGGGCGGGGCTATTTTGCGTATATGGCTAAAGAGAAAACTTAAAAAATATTCTCCGCCAAAAGTGTCTGGACGATTTTCAAATAATTTTTTAGATATGTTCCTTGGGTGACCCTTTATTAGATTCCTTCAAGAAATGTTGATTGGTTGAAAAACATGGCCGCCAGGGGGCGGGGCTATTTTGCCTTATATAGCTATAGTGAAAACTTAAAAAATCTTCTTCTCCGAAAGTGTTCAGCCGATTTTCAAATGTTTTTGTAGAAATGTTCATTGGGTGACCCTCTATCAGATTCCTTCAAGCCATGTTGATTGGTTAAAAAATATGGCTGCCAGGGAGTGGGGCTATTTTGCCTTATATGGCTATAGTGAAAACTTAAAATATCCTCTCCTCCGAAAGTGTCAGGCCGATTTTCAAATAATTTTGCAGAAACATTCCTTTGGTGACACTCTACAAGATTCCTTTAAGCCATGGTGGTTGGTAAAAAAAATAGCCATCAGGGGGCAGGGCTGTTTGGAGATTTTAGTTTTGCCTTATGGCCGTGGAGCGATACTGGCCCTCTTGGGCCTCTTGTTTTAAGTTCTTGTCTGATATTAAGGAAATTGAATATAAATCCTACTTCAGTAATCCTCTTCATTTAATTTGTTCAAGCCGTTTTGATTGGTTACAAAATCATAGCAACCTCGCGGCATCACAAAAGGGGTAAATTGAACTTTTAGCTACAAATGACAACTCCTACCATTCCACTTGACCAATTTCAACGTTACTTCACAGGAATGTTCCTTTGATGGTCCTCTTTCAAAATTGTTCAAAGACTTGCATTCTGTGTAGAACCTTTGTTGCTGCAGCATCAGAAATTGAGAAAGCTCTTGTTAGATTTCAAGATAAAAATGGCTTTTACTGATAAACTATTTCTTTAACTGAGTGTCCACTCCTTGCAGTTTCATTTGAACTCCTGATGAAATTTTCACAGATATTTGCTTCTAATTAACTATCATTCAGGTGATCGATTTAGGGCCATATTGGCCCTCTTGTTTTAAGTTCTTGTCTGATATTAAGAAAATTGAATAGGAATCTTACTTCAGTGATCCTCTACTTAATTTGTTCAAGCCGTATTGATTGGTTACAAAATCATAGCAACCTCACGTCATCACAAAAGGGGTTAAATCGAATTTTTAGCTACAAATGACAACTCCTTCCATTCCACTTGACCAATTTCAACGTTACTACACAGGAATATTCCATTGATGGTCCTCTTTCAAAATTGTTCAAAGACTTGCATTCTGTGTAGAACATTTGTTGCTGCGGCATCAGAAATTGAGAAAAATGCCCAAACTTTAAAAACCTCCATCTCCATAATCCATTTGTCAGATTCAAAGATAATTTTGCAGAAATGTTCTTTGGGTGACTCTCTACAAAAACTGTTCAAGCCATATTGATTTCGTTGAAAAACAGGGCAACAAAGCGGCATCAGGAAATGTGCAAATTGACAAAACTATTCCATTCTTATTAAAGGGCTTTTACTGATAAACTATTTCTTTAACAGAGTGTCCACTCCCTGCAGTTTCATTTGAACTCCTGATCAAATTTTCACAGATATTTGCAGTTAAATATTTGCTTCTAATTAACTATCATTCAGGTGATCGATTTAGGGCCATCTTGGCCCTCTTGTTTCTTGTCCGTTGATTATCTTTAAAACTACAAGTTTGAATTTCAGGTGGGGTTTCTTAATATTCCACTACCTTTCCTATCAGGGCAACGATCGGGGGTATTAATTACATTCAGTGATAGTTCTAGTTTTAACTAAAAACCCTATGCTGTTGATACTCAAAAGATTTGTCGCAGTAAGATTATTCTTTTGAGTACCCACAACATAGGGTTTGGTTGAGTAATAAGAGAGATGGTTATGAGGTAAAGACCAGTTCCTCCTTATCTTACCTAAATTACATATGTATTTAGTTACATATAAGTGATAAACACTAGGTGGTGACAATTTTGTAACAAGCTATGAACTTGGGGCATTTTTAGCTCTACTATTCGAAGAATAATGAGAAATTCACTACTCGCCCCAGCATCAGCTTTGGCTACTGCGCCGGAGTCTGGTTAGAGTTTTAGGACAAGATGGCATTTCATTAATTTTTAGCTCACCTCAGCACTTAGTGCTCAAGGTGAGTTATTGTGATCGCCTTTTTTCCGGCGTCCGGCAACATCTTCTCAATAGGAATGAGAATTCACAGAAAGCTTCCTCTCAATGTCCTCACCAGAATTCCTTCAAATTTTTGGGATCCATGCAGAATTCTGGTTTCCATGGCAACCAAACGGAAAAAAAATCTTCTTCTCCCAACCTGGTTAGCCGATTTTTAAATAATTTTGTAGAAATGTTCCTTGGGTGACCCTCTATCAGATTCATTCAAGCCATGTTGATTGGTCAAAAAACATGGCCACCAGGGGGCGGGGCTTTTTTGCCTTATAGTGGAAACTTAAAAAATCTTCTCTTCCGAAAGAGTAAGGCTGATTTTCAAAAAAAATTGTAGAAATGTTCCTTGGCTGACCCCCTATCAGATTCCCTCAAGCCATGTTGATTGGTCGAAAAACATGGCCACCAGTGGGCAGGGCTATTTTGCCTTATAATATGGCTATAGTGAAAACTTCAAATAATTTTGTAGAAATGTTCCTAGGTTGACCCTTATTGGATTCCTTCAAGCCAAGTTGATTGGTCGGAAACTATGGCCGCCAGGTGGCGGGGCTTATATGGCTGAAGTGAACAAAAAAATATCAGGTGTGCGATCCAGGGCCATCATGACCCTCTTGTTCTAAATTAGTACTTGTGCTACGGCTTTCATATTTGGAATACATTTATATCTAATACCCTTCTTCACATTGTATGCTGAAGAGGCTGAGTGTGACCTTCTTTTTTGGGTAAAAAACATGATGTTTGGTGGATTTTGAGAATTTGAGATAGATTCATAATTTGTTTTTAGCTCCTGGCTAAAAGCCAGTCGAGCTTATGTCATGGCTAATTGTCCGTTGTGCGTCCGTCTGTCTGTAAACTCAAACGACTTTCCTCCCTAACCATGCACTTGGCCAATTGGGATGAAACTTCATAGGAAGCATCCTCTCAATGTCCTCTCCTGAATTCCTTCAAATTTTTTGGATCCATGCAAAATTCTGGTTTCCATGGCAAGCGAAAGTAAAAACAGTGAAAACTTAAAAATCTGCTCCTTCGAAAGTATCCGGCCGGATTTAAAATAGTTTTGTATAAATGTTCCTTTGGTGACCCTCTATCAGATTCCTTCAAGCCAAGTTGATTGGTTGAAAAATATGGCCACCAGGGGGTGGGGCTATTTTGCCTTATATGGCTATAGTGAAAACTTAAAAAAACTTCTCCTCCGAAAGTGTTAGGCCAAATTTCAATAATTTTGTAGAAATGTTCCTTAGTGACCCTCTATCAGATGCCTTCAAGCCATGTTGATTGGTCAAAAACTATGGCCGCCAGGGGGCAGGTCTTAAATAGCCAAAGTGAAATAAATAAAATCAGGTGAGCGATCCAGGGCCATCATGGCCCTCTTGTTATATTGAAGAATACAACTTTTGGAGTCGAGTACTGATATCAATATTCATACATTTTAAGCTCACCTAAGCACGAAGTGCAAGGTGAGCTTTTGTGATCCAGGGCCATCATGGCCTTCTTGGTTTTATGGAAGTGTGGGGTACGTGAGCTATTGTGATCACTCACCGTCCTGCGTCCGTAGTCTTCATGATCTGTCTGTCTGTTAACATAATTTCAACAATCTTGGTAGAGAGTCACCCAGGAAACATTTGTGCCAAATTATTTAACAAGAGGACCATATTGGTCCTATATTGCTCACCTGATTTTAATAGATATCACAGTTTCCAATGTTATTTTGATATGCATACAAGGAAAAGAAGAAACGTCCCCTTGTGGTCATATTTATCAACGGATTAAATCATTTAACAAAAATTAATTTTCCTTGGATGACCTTTTACCAAGATTGTTCAAATTATTCAGATCTGTTGAAAAGCATGGCTGCCAGTTGCTGAGGCTTGTTTTCCTTATATGGATATATAGTGAAAACTTTAAAATTCTTCTTGATCAAAAGTACTGGCCTGATTTGAAAACAATTTGGCACAAATGTACATCCAGTGAACCCCAACTGAGATTGATCAAATCAGTTGATAAACATGGCCACCAGGGGCTGGTTTTGCTCAATGTATAGAGTAAGAGATTTTGAAAACTATTGAAGTCCTATTAAATAAGGTGAGTGCTAAAGGACCATCATGGTTTTCCACAATGTTTTCAAAATGTTGTTTGATGCAGAAGTGTCAGAAGTCATCAGTATCACTCTTAACCCTTACTCACATACAGACGCTTTCTGACACCTGCATCAGACGACTTTGGGAAACATTGTGGCAGAATGTTGAACAGTTTTTAGCTCTACTGGCCAAAGGCCAGAAGGGCTTATGTCGTGGCGATTTGTCCGTCGTGCGTGCGTGCGTGCATGCTTCCGTCCGTAAACAATTTCTTGTTAACATGATACAGTCTTCACTTTTGATTGTATCTCAATTAAACTTATACAGTAGTTAGATATCCATGAGAGCTCGGTTCCTTTCGAAAACCAGCCAGATCCGCCCATGCATGACTGGATTATGGCCCTTGAAATGGTCAAAATTGCTATAAAAGAGCTTGTTAACACGATACAGTCTTCACTTTTGATTGTATCTCAACCAAACTTATACAGTAGTTAGATATCTATGAGAGCTCGGTTCCTTTCGAAAACCAGCCAGATCTGCCCATGCATGACTGGATTATGGCCCTTGAAATGGTCAAAATTGCTATAATAGAGCTTGTTAACACGATAGTCTTTATTTTTAGCTCTACTGGCCAAAGGCCAGAAGGGCTTATGTCGTGGCGATTTGTCTGTCGTGCGTGCGTCCGTCCGTAAACAATTTCTTGTTAACACGATACAGTCTTCACTTTTGATTGTATCTCAACCAAACTTATACAGTAGTTAGATATCCATGAGAGCTCGGTTCCTTTCGAAAACCAGCCAGATCTGCCCATGCAAGACTGGATTATGGCCCTTGAAATTGTTCAAATTGCTATAATTGAGCATGTGAACACAATAGAGGATCTATTTACTATCTGATCTTCACCAAACTTAGATAGTAGTTAAATATTGATGAGAGCTTGGTTCCTTTTGAAAACCAGCCAGATCCGCCAAGACTGGATTATGGCCCATGAAATTGTAAAAATTGCTATAATACAGCTTGTGAACACAAAAGAGCCTCCATTTACTATCCGATCTTCACTATACATACATGCTCTGGATTGAAAATGACCAAAGAACCATACCAGTAGAGCATAGGCCCTCATGGGCCTCTTGTTTATTGTATCTCAACCAAACTTATACAGTAGTTAGATATCCATGAGAGCTTGATTCCTTTCGAAAACAAGCCAGATCCGCCCCATGCATGACTGAATTATGGCCCTTGAAATTGTCAAAATTGCTATAATAGGGCTTGTTAACATGATACAGTCCTTATTTTTGATTGTATCTCAATCAAACTTATACAGTAGTTAGATATCCATGAGAGTTTGGTGCATTTCTAAAAAACAGCGAGATCTACCCATGTATGGCTGGATTATGGCCCTTGAAATTGTCAAAATTGCTTTAATACAGCTTGTGAACACAATAGAGCTTCCATTTACTATCTGATCTTCACCAAACTTAGATGGTATTTGAATATTGATGACATATTGGTTCCTTTTGAAACAAGCCAGATCAATGCCAGTAGAGCATAGGCCCTCATGGGCCTCTTGTTTAACTTTATTCAATAAAACATTCTTTCATGCTTTTGACAAAAAAAATTCTGTTCAGTAATCAAACGGCGCTAGTATTGTATAACATCCAGACGTAAGATGGGGCAATTGGTTTCCGTCTGTCTCCCTTTAGCACTGAGTATGTGTATGTGAGATAGGCTTAATATGTATGTACTTGACTACTAAACTTTAAGCCAATTTTATCTAAGCCATTTCATATTGATCTTCCATAGAACAAGCGGTATAGAAGGAAAGATATTTGTGAAAGGAAAAGAGAGAGACTTGCGCTCCTTCCGAAAGGTGTCCTGTTACATCATGCAGGACGACCATCTTCTCCCTCATTTGTCAGTAGAAGAGGCCATGATGTGTTCCGCCAACCTGAAACTAGAAGAAAAAATGCCATCGTGGCAGAAAGAGGAAATGGTATAGGTCTTTTCTACAAGCTACTTTGTTTTCTTTTAGGTCCCGGATTATCAAATGGTTCTTGTTTACCCATTTCCACAAAAAAACAAATTTGCATTAGACGTCTTTGAAAATGTTTCAATAACTTATAATAACATTTTCCTGACATAATATCTTATGATTGAAGATTGATATGAAAACATGTGAGGACACAACGTTAACCTTCTTCCTGACCTTTGTGCAGAGATGAATTATTATTGATTTTTAGCTCACATATGCATGAAGTGATCACATTTTGTATGGCGTGCTTCATCAACATTTGTCTTGTTAACACTTTACAGGCTACAATTTGCAACCAATCTTCATGACAGGTTGTCAGATCATTCATCTCCATCAAATCTTGGACAAGTTCAAAACTGGGTCATATGAGGTCAAAAATTAGGTCAAATTGAAGGAAATTCTTGTTAACACTCATTTTTTAACTTGAGCATGTTGAAACTTTATCAGATTGTTTGTTTTGATGATATGTAGGTCAAGTTCATGTTGGGTCAAAAAGTAGCTCACTAGGTCAAATTGAAGGATTTTTTTTTAAAAAACCCATAGAGGCCGCTATTTTCGCTTAAGGATTTTGAAATTTTGTCAGAATGTTTGACTTAATGATATCTAGGTCAAGTTCAAATATGGTTGATATTGGGTCAGAAACTAGGTTACAAGGCCAAATTGAAGGGACATCTTGTTATCACTCTGGAAGCTGCATTATTAACTTGAGCATGTTGAAACCTTATCAGATGTTTGTCTTGATGATATGTAGGCCAAGTTCGAATATTGGTCAAAAACTAGGTCACTAGGCCAAATTGAAGGAAAATCTTGTTAACACTGTAGAAGCCGCATTTTTTGATTCAGCAGCTTAAAATTTAGTCAGAATGTTTATCTTAATGATATCTAGGCTAAGTTCGAATATGGGTCATGCTGGATAGCATTTTGGAGCATGTTGAAACTATAAAAATGTTTGTCTTGATGATATACAGGCCTGTGTACTTTCATTTATAGAAAGTATTCATATTTCAAATTCGTCTGCTGCAAATTTGATGTATGTGGGAAGGGGTTAATTGGGATTTTACTTTCTCTACCATGTGACCTTCAGAGAGTATGAGAATATGTCAAACCAGGAGAAGGATAACTTTGACATAAAATATTCTATTAAATTAAAGCAAAACCTCAATGGACGTTCTGACACCATTATTCTACGGTAATGGTAGATAGTAATTAATACTGGTTTTCCGATAATCATCCATAATTTTATGTAAATGGTAGATAGATATTAATACTGCATAACAGGTTTTTATACAGTCATCCATTATTCTAAGTAGATGTTAGATAGAAAGTAATACTGGTTTTCAGATGATCGTCCATTATTCTATGTAAATGGTAGATAGAAAGTAATACTGCATACCATGTTTTCATACAGTCATCCATTATTCTATGTAGATAGAAAGAAATACTGCATAACAGGTTATCAGACAGTCGTCCATTATTCTATGTAAATGGTAGATAGAAAGTAATACTGCATACCATTTTTTCATACAATCATCCATCATTCTATGTAGATAGAAAGTAATACTGCATAACCGGTTTTCAGACAGTCATCCATTATTCTATGTAAATGGTAGATATAAATTAATACTGCATAACAGGTTTTCATACAGTCATCCATTATTCTATGTAAATGATAGATAGAAATTAATACTGCATAACAGGTTTTCAGACATTGTCAATTATTCTATGTAAATGATAGATAGAAATTAATACTGCATAACAGGTTTTCAGACATTGTCCATTATTCTATGTAAATGATAGATAGAAATTAATACTGCATAACAGGTTTTCAGACATTATTCTATGTAAATGATAGATAGAAATTAATACTCCATAAGAGGTTTTCAGACCGTCGTCAAAGTTCTTGATTTTTCTACCATAATGGTTTCATGTTGACAGGTTGATGACATCATGGACACTTTGGGCCTCATTGAGCACAGAAAGACTCGAACCAGCAACCTATCTGGTGGACAGAGGAAGCGGCTCTCCATTGCCCTGGAAATGGTCAACAATCCTCCAATCATGTTCTTTGATGAACCTACAAGGTATGCTGCTAGTCTTACCATACAGATACAAATTGCTTTCACTCAGACAACTTTAAAAACATTGTGGCAAAAGAAGAAAATGCTTATGACAAGCAGTCAGGCTTCCCGAAATACGCCGGACCGTCGGACTTGACCGGTATTTATTGACCCGGTCCGATAACATTTGAAATTGTACAGGACCAAATGACCGGCGAAAAATATTCTCTTATGATATATAAATACTAGATATTCATATTAAAATTGTCATTGAAAGTCTCTATGTTTGTTCTTTGTTGTAATCGTGAAGTTGTAGGTGTAAATCATGTAAACTCGGCGTTGTTTACCTAAATGCATTCTCACTCGCACCTGTTTTTAACAAGTATCTTAGAGTTATTTCCCTTTGTTACAAAAGTATTTTTCTGAATCGAGTGATTTGATTGGCTGGATGATTCATGATCCTCCAATTAAATTACGCGATATAAACTAGAGAATAAATATCATATAAAAACAAAACAAAGATGCTTTAATGAATGTCAATAGTTATGTTACAATAATACTTGTTTGTCAAAAAATTCTTCATCTTGTGATTTCTTTTGGTCCTGTATAAATATGTTTGGTCAGGCAACTTTTAACCATTTTTGACTTTCGGGAAGCCTGGCCAGTATGCTACAGATTGTTTTATGTAAGAAAGTGATAAAGATACAAATTGCTTACACTTTCAATGCTGAATTTTTAATATGAACTTGTGAAGCTTTGCATTTGGAAGGGTCCACAGAAAATGGTAGGAATATCAAGATAAAATCGTGTGTTGAGCAGCCAAAAGTATAGACCCTTACCAGAAGGTAAGGATGCTTTACAAAATCAGTACCAGCAGTCAAAGAGTTCATATAAGGCGTAAACTCTATTTTGAAATTTTTCTCCACAATTTTGAAATTTTACCATTTTGCATTATCAAGAGTTTCACATTGTTGCTTCTGTATCAGAGATATAGATGTGTTTAATGCAAATGGTGACTATTTACAATACACAAAAAGGTCTTATATTTAGCTCACCTGTGCTCGAAGTGCTCAATGAGCTGTGTTGATTGCCTCATGTCCAGTGCGCGTCATCAACAATTTTTAGGCCAAGTTCGAATATGGGTTATGCCGGGTCAAAAACTAGGTCACTATGCCAAATTGAAGGAAAATCTTGTCAACACTCCAGGCGTAATCTAACAGGATTCATACTGGAATATCGCTCTAAATCCTACAAGGAGACCAGCAGGAAAATGGAGCGAAATATGTTAATTAGATTGGCAGGAATCCTGTTGGAATATTTGTTAAAAAATCCTTGCAGGGATTTTGTCCTCATTTACATATTTCGGGCCATTTTCCTGCTGGATACCTTCTACTTTTTTCCTACCAGGAATCCTTCTAGGAATCCTAGCAGGAAATCAAACCTCATTTGCATATTTCAAAACTCGATTTCTAGTTGAATTAAATACCTACAAGGAATTCAGTTACAAAATCCTACAAGGAATATTGAAAAAATCCTACAAGGAATCTCATTACAAAATCCAAAAAGATTTTTGATACTTAGATAGGTTAAAACTTCCTATCAGGTTTCCTGGCACAAAATTCCTACAAGGAATCGTTTCCTAGTACAAAAATCCTACAAAGAATCAAAGGAATCAAGGTTCAACCTTTTATGAGACTCAACAGTGCTTATTTGTACAGTATGTTTAGACAAGAGATGCAATGCGGTTGCAAGCAATGGAAAACTCTAGCTAAGAGGCTACATTTTATATCCAATCTTCACCAAGCTCTAAACTGAGTCATGTGGGGTCAAAAACTAGGCTACCAGGTCAAGTGTTTAAAACATTCATTGAGGTTTTAATCCGTTTTCAACATTATTTCAGTCACTGCAACTTTTAGAATAACTTTTGAACACTTCAAAGGGCTTATTTATCATCAAATCTTCATGAAAGTTCATCAGAGTATTCATTTCCATCAAGTCTAGTTCTTATTTGAAACTGGGTCATGATGGGTCAAAAACTAAGTCCCTCTGTCAAATTGAGCACTCTAGAGGCACCTACACAGTCCACAAATTTTAAAATATATTTGTTCAATTAACTGATTTAGCAAAGTGGTCAAAGCAATCTCTTACACTTTTCTTTTTGGGATTGGATCTTTTTTCAATAAATAACTTCTTTACTTTAGATTCCATCCTGGAAATCAGTGATGTGAACTATATCATAAAAACAAGATGGCCATGATGGCCCTATATCGCTCACCTGAGTAAGTGTTTTAGGGTCCTAATTTAATTGCTGTAAACAAATAAGAAAGAAGGTCAAAATGTCATGGTGAAGGTCATCCAAAGACAATGATATTATTTAATTGTAAAAGATCACACACTAAGGTCATGGTCACATGTTTATAAATCAATGTAAAGGACATGTGACAAATAAATGAAGTTTTTATCGTGTTCACAGTCAATTATAACAATTTTGACAATTTTAAAGGGCCATAATTCAGTCATGCATAGACGGATCTGGCTGACAAAAGAAACTGAGCTCTTATGTATATCTAGCTACTGTATAAGTTTGGTAAACATCGGATAATAAATGATGACTTTATCTTGTTCACAAGGTCAATAATAGCAATTTTGCCAATTTTAAAGGGCCATTATCCTGTCATGCATAGATGGATCTGGCATGTTTTCGAAAGGAACTGAGCTCTCATGTATATCTAACTACTGTATAAGTTTGGTAAACATCGGATAATAAATGATGACTATCTTGTTCACAAGGTCAATTATAGCAATTTTGCCAATTTTAAAGGGCCATGATTCAGTCATGCATAGAAGGATCTGGCTGTTTTCAAAAGGAACTGAGCTCTCATTGATATCTAGCTACTGAATAAGTTTGGTAAACATCGGATAATAAATAAAGTTCTTGTCATGTTCACAAGGTCAATCATAACAAATTTGCCAATTTTAAAGGGCCATGCTTCCGTCATGCATAGAAGGATCTGGCTGATTTCAAAAGGAACCGAGCTCTCATGTATATCTAGCTACTGTATATGTTTGGTAAACATTGGATACTAATTGATGACTTTATATTTTTCACAAGGTCAATTATAGCAATTTTGCCAATTTTAAAGGGCCATAATCCTGTCATGCATAGATGGAAAGGAACTGAGCTCTCATGTTTATCAAACATTCCTTGGGTGACACTCTACACGATTCCTTTAAGCCATGGTGGTTGGTAAAAAACATGGCCACCAGGGGGCAGGGCTGTTTGGAGATTTGATTTTTGCCTTATGGCCGTGGAGCGATACTGGCCCTCTTGGGCCTCTTGTTCTTTTTGCCACTATTATCTGTTTTCAACTTTATTCAATAATTTTACTTTCGTTTACACAGCTACCTTTCCTCTATTTGATCATGTCTGCCTAGTTATATGCAGTCATCATTCTTTTACAAAACATTAATGAAAATACTCAGATCTCGAATCCAGCAACCATTTTTGAGATTGTTCTTAAGTTTGCATTCTGATAAACCAGCTTCAAATTTCATAGACGTTCATTTAAGGCAAATATCTAATATAAAGTAAGTTTGCAAATTAATCTCAAATACTTTTCTTAATATTCATCGTTGAATATTGCATTTTTGAGTTCAAGTCTTAGAACATTCTCAAGAACGGTTGGTGAATGCAAGGTCTGGTCTCTGCCTATCTATCAATTAACCCGTTTTATTAGCTCACCTGTGCACGAAGTGCTCAGGGTGAGTTATTGTGATCGCCCTATGTCCGGCGTCCGGCGTCCGTCGTCCGTCAACATTTTCTCCTCTGTAACCAGTGGGTCAACTGGGATGAAACTTCACAGAAAGCATCCTCGCAATGTCCTCACCAGAATTCCTTAACATTTTTGGGATCCATGCAGAATTCTGGTTTCCATGGCAACGAAATGAAAAAAACTTCAAAATTCTTAAAAATCTTCTCCTCCCAAAGTGTCAGGCCGATTTTCAAATTATTTTGTAGAAATGATCCTTGGGTGACCCTCTATCAGATTCCTTCAAGCCATGTTGATTGGTCGAAAAACATGGCCCCCAGGGTGGGGGGGGGGGGGCTATTTTGCCAATATGGCTATAGTGCAAACTTAAAAAATCTTCTCCTCCAAAAGTGTCAGGCCGATTTTCAAATAATTTTGTAGAAATGTTCCTTGGGTGACCCTCTATCAGATTCCTTCAAGCCATGTTGATTGGTCGAAAAACATGGCCGCCAGGGGGCGGGGCTATTTTGCCTTTTATGGTTATAGTGAAAACTTAAAAAATCTTCAACATCTTCTCCTCAGTAACCAGTGGGTTAATTGGGATGAAACTTCACAGAAAGCATCCTCTCAATGACCTCACCAGAATTCCTTCAAATTATTTGGATCCATGCAGAATTCTGGTTTCCATGGCAACGAAACTAAAAAAACTTCAAAATTCTTCTCCTCCCAAATTGGTTGGCAGATTTTGAACTTATTTTGTAGAAATGTTCCTTGGGTGACTCTCTATCAGATTCCTTGAAGCCATGTTGATTGGTCGAAAAACATGGCCGCCAGGGGGGGCGGGGCTTTTTTGCGTTATATGGCTATAGTGAAAACTTAAAAAATCTTCTCCTCCAAAAGTGTCTGGCCGATTTTCAAATAATTTTGTAGAAATGTTCCTTGGATGACCCTCTATCAGATTCCTTTAAGCCATGTTGATTGGTCGGGGCTTATATAGCTAAAGTGAAAAAAAAAAATCAGGTGAGCGATTCCAGGGCCATCATGGCCCTCTTGTTATTCATTAATTTGACGAGGTCTGTATGAAAAATGTGCGGACCTAGACCTCATCCAGGGGTTGAGAGTTCGAATCCCAGCTCAGCCTACATTCTTTCTGACATTTGAAAAAATCACTCTGACATGCATCATTCATCAATGGGATTACAGTCTATGTGGAAAAGCCGCCAGCTGCTTAGAAAGTATGTTGTGTTGAGTACTGGTATGAGAAAGCAAGGAAATGCATGAGTAGGCCGCCGTGATGTGACTGAACAATTGTTGAAAACGGCGTTAAACCCAAATCAATCAATCATCTTAGAAGACAGGTCAGTAAGACCATTATAAATATAAATCACCATTGTTGTCGATAGTTCATCTGGAACAGATCACAGGTTATGTCCTTGAAACTTTGGTCAATTTTCAAAGCTAGAATGCTTTCGAAATTGTTCTTGCCTGCTTCATCTGAAAAGTATGCATTCAAGTATTAATTTAAATTGCTGGTTCAGACAAATATTTGTAAACATGGGAATGTGTCTTGAATGTTTAATTTTGCTGTGCAGCATCCCGAGTCATAGACTCATTAAAATGTGAAAAACAACAGTAAAAGTGACATATAATACTAAAGATAAATGGACAAGAGGTTATGATAAATTTAAATTAGTACCAAAAACAATCAACTATTTGTATTGAACACGCCCTGATAATGTTTTATCAAATAATGCTGACTCACAGAAAATCTGTTTTTCATTTGTATCAGTAAGTCATGATAGTGGATAAGGGTTTCCCACATAAAACAAATCTGCAGTAGACGACTTTGAAATTATCAAGTAAAAAATATCTATAAATGATCGTATGATAATTGAAAAGTGTTGAAATTATTGTGGCAAATGCAGATATTGCTCATTATGAGCAATTTCTCCTTTTGCCACAATGATTTCAATGATGTTTACCCTGACAGACTTTAAAATCATCAAGTACAAAACATAGAAAATCTCTATAAATGATAGTAAGATAATTGAAAAGAGTTGAAATTATTGTGGCAAATTGAGCAATTGAAAATCAAAGCTGTCAGATTACAAAGAACAATCTCGAGTTGACGAAACTGATGAGAACTCGTGTCGTGATTAGCATTCAGAAAATCAAGGAAACGTATTTCAATTTTCATGTTATCCGAAACACTGACAAAAGCTGCAGCGACTTTTGAAAACATTGTGACAAAAAGAGAAACTGATCACGAGAAATTTATCCTTTTGCTACAATATTTTCTACTTTATGTCCATAAAGTATACCTTCATTTAGGAAGATGTTCCAATTTTTAGCTCCACTGGCTGAAAGCCAGTCGAGCTTATGTCATGGCGAATTGTCCGTCGTGCGTGCGTGCGTGCGTAAACTTTTTCCTTTAAACAACTTCTTCTCCCTAACCACTTGGCCAATTTGGTTGAAACTTCATGGGAAGCATCCTCTCAATGTCCTCTACTAAATTCCTTCAATTTTTTTTGATCCATTCGAAATTCTGGTTTCCATGGCAACCGAAAGAAAAAAATAGTGAGAACTTAAAAAATCTTCTTCTCCAAAAGTGTCAGGCCGATTTTCAAATAATTTTGTAGAAATGTTCCTTGGGTGACTCTTTATTAGATTCCTTCAAGAAATGTTGATTGGGCGAAAAACATGGCCGCCAGGGGGGCGGGGCTATTTTGCCTTATATTGCAATAGTGAAAACTTAAAAAATCTTCTTCTCCAAAAGTGTTCAGCAGATTTTCAAAATTTTTTGTAGAAATGTTCCATGGGTGACCCTCTATCAGATTCGTTCAAGCCATGTTGATTGTTAAAAAAACATGGCCGTCACAGGGCGGGGCTATTTTGCCTATATGGCTAAAGAGAAAACTTAAAAAATCTTCTCCTCCAAAAGTGTCAGGCCGATTTTCAAATAATTTTGTAGAAATGTTCCATGGGTGACCCTTTATTAGATTCCTTCAAGAAATGTTGATTGGTTGAAAAACATGGCCGCCAGGGGGCGGGGCTATTTTGCCTTATATAGCTATAGTGAAAACTTGAAAAATCTTCTTCTCCGAAAGTGTTCAGCCGATTTTCAAATAATTTTGTAGAAATGTTCATTGGGTGACCCTCTATCAGATTCCTTCAAGTCATGTTGATTGGTCGAAAAACATGGCAGCCAGAGGGCGGGGCTATTTTGCCTTATATGACCATAGTGAAAACTTAAAAAATCTTCTCCTCCGAAAGTGTTTGGCTGATATTCAAATAATTTTGTAGAAATGTTTCTAGGCTTACCCTCTATCAGATTCCTTCAAGCCATGTTGATTGGTTGAAAAATATGGCTGCCAGGGGGTGGGGCTATTTTGCCTTATATGGCTATAGTGAAAACTTAAAATATCCTCTCCTCCTAAAGTGTCAGGCCGATTTTCAAATAATTTTGCAGAAACATTCCTTTAAGCCATGGTGGTTGGTAAAAAAAATAGCCTCCAGGGGGCAGGGCTGTTTGGAGATTTTATTTTGCCTTATGGCCGTGGAGCGATACTGGCCCTCTTGGGCCTCTTGTTACTTAATGTGCTACATATCTGTTGTACGAGGGAAAGCCTTAACATAGGAACTAGTTTCAATTTTTTTGAAAACGTTAAACCAGTGCATGAAAATTTACTTGAATTTATTTCTCAAACTGTAAATCCAGTTGATATAAGAGTTGAAATGCTGTCTACATTAACAGTGATAAGTTAAATACAGTTCAGTTATTCCGATCACACTTTGTTTGTAAGAACCAGAAGATTTCATTTCATTTAAGTTTTCTGGATGTTCCCATCGTATCCGTGATAAAACATGTTGTCGGCTAGGCAAAATACACCGATATCGTGTTTACCGCGATATTCATGAAATGTGAAACTGCAACAGCGAAAAAGAACGAAATTGATCTTGAAACAGATATTTCTGTTTAAATCTTTTCATTTCTGCATTTTGTGATGACAATTGTACTCAAAGTTAACTTTGAATCAAGTTTGTACTGAACATGAAAGTCAGATTATTAAAAACAAAGCAAATGTAAAATGTATGTGAAATTACGATAAAAAGAAAAGAAAAAAAAAAAAATGAAAATCTATAAATAGACTATTTCAGATGAATGGTACTATCTTTTATTTTAGCTCTTAACTTGATCCAGGAACCAGAGTCGCTGGGCGGCCGCTTACGACATTTACAAACTAGACCAAATTGAGATGGGTTTAAAACGCGTTGGTGAATACGGATTAAATCTAAAACGTGGACTAAATATTAAGATTTAGATTTAGTCAAAAATCTAAATTGAAAAGTTTAGTGAATACGGGACGTGGTTTCTTCGTCTAATTACTGCCTAATATATCATAGGATGTAATTTTAAGGAACCAGACTACATTTACCAATTCAATAGAAGGGTTCTCTATTTTAGATGTTTTTCAAAGGGATGTTTTTCAAAGTCATTACCTTAAATTAATGTACTTAGTAAGGACAAAGAGAAATGTGGTCACGCTGGCAGGTCTAAATATTCTCCTTGTCCGAAATTTCTAAGCATCCCTACAGGAAGAATAAAAGTAAAATAATTACTTACGAATATTCCAGAACATTTAATCCATCTACTAAACAGATATAAATGCAAACTATCGCCAATATCGCCTATAATCTGTGAAAACAGCATGTGTTGAAAAAGGCCGCCATCTTGATTTAAACAATTTTCCAAACGCTGATAGACTTTTTTAATGACGTCATACCACATGCCATTCATGACGTAACAAGAACAATGCATAACAAAAGTGACTTGTCGAAAGTAACACACATGCAGAAAAGTTTTAAGACTTTAAACATAAATCAATTAAAAATAATACAGACCGTCGATGGGAGTTGTTGATAAATATGAGTTTATTCCAGATTTTTCTTAGATAATTGAACTACTCAAGAGACACATGTATAAATTACTTCACACTTAATATCCATTTGCACACTTAAATTAACCCTTTTTCACTTACAGACGCATTTTGATGCATCTAAATCGGACGTACGGTGTTTTTCCCTTTCTCACAATGTTTCAAAATTAAAAGTTGGTTAGCTGAAAGTAAAACTTAAAAAGAATGTTTGATAGTAGAGATAATGAATTGACTCAGAAATTACTTGTTTCTCCTTTTTATCACAATGTTTTCAAAAGCTTGTTAGCTGAAAGAAAAACTAACAAAAAACAACCCCTCTTTGATAGTGTAAATCCAAAATATATTCGATGTTTGAATACACTCGAAAGGTAAGTGTTTCAACTCTTCTCACAATGTTTTTAAATGGTGTCTAGTTGTTTGTTTGAAAAATCTATAACAATCTGGTCAAATTTGCACAGAGGTGCATGTAACACTTTTGTTAAAGTCTTCGTACAGGTGCAGTCTCCCAGTGGTGGTTTGAATGTAGCTAAACATATGTCCGGGTTACCAACATCTTGCGCTAGTCAGCATATCCAAAGCCATAAAGATACAATAGTTGTTTAAATTGACGTTGCCCATGTAATCCTTTCACTATCATCTAGACTCTTCAACATTTTTAGCTCCACTGGCTGAAAGCCAGTCGAGCTTATGTCATGGCGAATTATCTGTGCGTGCGTGCATGCGTTAACTTTTTCCTTCAAACAACTTCTTCTCCCTAACCACTTGGCCAATTTGGTTGAAACTTCATAGGAAGAATCCTCTCAATGTCCTCTCTTAGATTCCTTCAAAGTTTTTTGATCCATTTAAAATTCTGGTTTCCATGGCAACAAAAAGAAAAAAATAGTGAAAACTTAAAAAATCTTCTTCTCCGAAAGTATCCAGCCGATTTTTAGCTCACCTGAGCTTTGCTCAAGGTGAGTTATTGTGATCGCCTTTTGTCCGGCGTCGTGTGTCGTGCGTCAACTTCTTCTCCTTAGAAACCAGTGGGTCAATTGGGATGAAACTTCACAGAAAGCATCCTCTGAATGACCTCACCAGATTTCCTTCAAATTTTTGAGATCCATGCAGAATTCTGGTTTCCATGGCAACGAAATGAAAAAACTTCAAAATTCTTCTTCTCCCAAACTGGTTGGCAGATGTTCAAATAATTTTGTAGAAATGTTCCTTGGATGACCCTCTGTCAGATACCTTCAAGCCATGTTGATTGGTCGAAAAACATGGCCGCAAGGGGGGCGGGGCTATTTTGCCTTATATGGCTATAGTGAAAACTTAAAAAATCTTCTTCTCCCAAACTGGTTGGCAGATTTTCAAATAATTTTGCAGAAATGCTCCTTGGATGATCCTCTATCAGATTCCTTCAAGCCATGTTGATTGGTCGAAAAACATAGCCGCCAGGGGGGGCGGGGCTATTTTGCGTTATATGGCTATAGTGAAAACTTGAAAAAATCTTCTCCTCCGAAAGTGTCATGCCGATTTTCAAATAATTTTGTAGAAATGTTCCTTAAGTGACCCACTTTCAGATTCCTTCAAGCCATGTTGATTGGTCAAAAAACATGGCCGCCAGTGGGCAGGGCTATTTTGCATTATATGGCTATAGTGAAAACTTAAAAAATCTTCTCTCCCAAAAGTGTCTGGCCGATTTTCAAATAATATTGTAGAAATGTTCCTAGGGTGACCCCCTATCAGATTCCTTCAAGCCAAGTTGATTGGTTGGAAACTATGGCCGCCAGGGGGCGGGGCTTATATAGCTAAAGTAAAAAAAAATATTAGGTGAGTGATTCCAGGGCCATCATAGCCCGCTTGTTAGCTTGTCTGATTTTTTGAAAAAAAAAAGACGAGCTATTGTTGTCACTTGATCGTCGTCGTCGGCGTTGGTTAAGTTTTGCGTTTAGGTCACTTACATGGAAACTATCAAACATAATACTTTGAAACTTGGAAAACTTGTTCATCTAATACCCTTCTTCACATTGTATGCTAAAGATACTGAGTTTGACCTTCTTTTTGGGGTAAAAAACATTATTATACCCCCAAAAAACAAAGTTTTGGGGGGGTATATAGGAGTCACCGTGTCGGTCGGTCGGAAGCCATATTTTGTCCGGCCTATTTCTTACAAACCACTGAGTGGAATTCAATAAAATTTTACATGAAGCTTCTATACCAAGAGGAGGTGTGCATATCCTAAAGGGGTTACAATTGCATTATATTTTACAGAGTTATGGCCCTTTTACTTATTTTAAAGTTGTTGGTCATATTTTGTCCGGCCTATTTCTTACAAACCACTGGGTGGAATTCAATAACATTGTACATGAAGCTTCTATACCAAGAGGAGATGTGCATATCCTAAAGGGGTTACAATTGCATGATATTTTACAGAGTTATGGCCCTTTTACTTATTTTAAAGTTGTTGGTCATATTTTGTCCGGCCTATTTCTTACAAACCACTGGGTGGAATTCAATAACATTTTACATGAAGCTTCTATACCAAGAGGAGATGTGCATATCCTAAAGGGGTTACAATTGCCTGATATTTTACAGAGTTATGGCCCTTTTACTTATTAAGTTGTTGGTCATATTTTGTCCGGCCTATTTCTTACGAACCACTCGGTGGAATTCAATAAAAATTTACATGAAGCTTCTTTACCAAGAGGAGATGTGCATATCCTAAAGGGGTTACAATTGCCTGATATTTTACAGAGTTATGGCCCTTTTACTTATTAAGTTGTTGGTCATATTTTGTCCGGCCTATTTCTTACAAACCACTGGGTGGAATTCAATAACATTTTACATGAAGCTTCTATACCAAGAGGAGATGTGCATACCCTAAAGGTCTTACAATTGCATGTTATTTAACAGAGTTATGGCCCTTTTACTTATTAAGTTGTTGGTCATATTTTGTCCGGCCTATTTCTTACAAACCACTGGGTGGAATTCAATAACTTTTTACATGAAGCTTTTATACCAAGAGGAGATGTGCATATCATAAAGATTTTACAATTGCATGTTACTTTACAGAGTTATGGCCCTTTTGTTGGTCAGTCGGAAGCCATATTTTGAGTCAAGGTGCTGTTTTGGGGGTATTTATCACCTTCAGTGATATTTCTAGTTTTGGTGGTTTTTGGTTGACTTTGAGATTTGGTCATAGCTCCCCCATTTTTAGCTCGTGCAAGGTGAGCTATTGTGATCACATTTTGTCGTCCGTCGTGCGGCGTGCGTCGTCAACATTGCAGCTTGTTAACACTCTACAGGCTACATTTTGCATCCAATCTTCATGAAAGTGTATCACAACATTCATCTCCATTAAATCTTGGACAAGTTCGAAACTGGGCCATATGAGGTCGAAAATGAGGTCACTAGGTCAAATTGAAGCGAAATCTTGTTAACACTCTGGACGCCACATTTTCAACTTGAGCATGTTGAAACTTTATCAGAATGTTTGTCTTGATGATATGTAGGTCAAGTTCGAACATGGGTCATGTCGGGTCAAAAAATAGGTCACTAGGTCAAATTGAAGGAAAATCTTGTTAACACTCCAGAGGCCGCAATTTTTGCTTCAGCAGTTTGAAATTTTGTCGGAATGTTTGTCTTTAAAATATCTAGGTCAAGTTCGAATATGGGTCATGCTGGGTCAAAAACTAGGTCACTAGGCCAAATTGAAGGGAAATCTTGTTAACACTGTAGAAGCTGCATTTTTTGCTTCAGCAGCTTGAAATTTAGTCAGAATGTTGAGCTGAATGATAACTAGGTCAAGTTCGAATACGGGTCATGCCGGGTCAAAATCTAGGTCACTAGGCCAAATTGAAAGGAAATCTTGTTTACACTCTAGAGGCCACATTTTCAACTTGAGCATGTTGAAACTTTATCAGAATGTTTGTCTTGATGATATGTAGGTCAAGTTTAAATATGGGTCATATTGGGTCAGAAACTAGGTCACTAGGCCAAATTGAGGGAAAATCTTGTTAACTCTGTAGAAGCCGCATGTTTTGCTACAGCAGCTTGAAATTCGGTCAGAATGTTTAGCTGAATGATATCTAGGCCAAGTAGGCCCAATACGGGTCATGCTGGGTCAAAAACTAGGTCACTAGGCCAAACTGAAGGAAAATCTTGTTAACACCTTGGATGCCGCATTTTTTGCTTAAGCATCTTGAAATTTGGTCAGAATGTTTGTCTAAATGATATCTAGTTCAAGTTCGAATATGGGTCATATGGGGGTCAGAAACAAGGTCAATAAAGGAAAATATTGTTCAAACACAGGAGGCCGCATTTTTACTTTGAGCAAGTTGAAAATTTGTCAGAATGTTGTTTTGATGATATCTAATCCATGTTGGAATATGGGTCATATCAGGAAAAATAATTTATAGATCACTAGGCCAAATGAAGGAAAATCTTGTTAACACTGGAGGTTGCATTCAGAATAATTGTCTTGATGTGTTTTGCATAACGGTACATTGTATAATTAAGGTGAGCGATCCAGGGCCATCATGGCCCTCTTGTTTGGTAGATTGATTTCAAATTGTGCACACATATTTCATAAATAATGTACTTCAACATTTCAAATGGGATTTTGAGTCAAATATTTGGATTTTTTGCTTTTTCATTTCTTGTATTTTTATGCCCCCAGAATCACCGATTCGGTGGGCATCTAGTTTTTGGCCTGTCTGTCTGCACGAAAAAAACTTTAACCTTGACCACTTCTTTTGAACCATAACAGGTACGGCTACCATATTTCACATGTGTATTCCTTGTGACATGACCTTTATGTCAGTACCAACATTTTTGACCTTGCGACCTTGACCTTTGACCTAGATGTTGCCATTCTCGAAAAAAACTTTAACCTTGACCACTTCTTTTGAACCATATATAAAATAAATAAACAGTAAAAGGATAATATCAGACGAGCGTCAGGCACCCGCGGGCGGTGCTCTTGTTAAATAATTTTTAAGGGGTGACCCTCTTTCAGATTCCTTCAAGCCATGTTGATTGGTCGAAAACATGGCCGCCAGGGGGGGGGGGGGGGGGGGGGGGGGGCTATTTTGCCTTATATGGCTATAGTGCAAATTTAAAAAATCTTTTTCTCTTCTTCTCCAAAAGTGTCGGCCCGATTTTCAAATAATTTTGTAGAAATGTTCCTTAGATGACCCACTTTCAGATTCCTTCAAGCCATGTTGATTGGTCAAAAAACATGGCCGCCAGTAGGCAGAGCTATTTTGCATTATATGGCTATAGTGAAAACTTAAAAAATCTTCTCCTCCAAAAGTATCTGGCCGATTTTCAAATAATTTTGTAGAAATGTTCCTAGGGTGACCCTCTATCAGATTCCTTCAAGCCAAGTTGATTGGTCGGAAACTATGGCTGCCAGGGGGCGAGGCTTATATAGCTAAAGTGAAAAAAAAATAAAAAATCAGGTGAGCGATTCAAGGGCCATCATGGCCCTCTTGTTCCAGTTTCATTTCAGAAAGCTTCATGGGTTATTGAAAAAAAAAATCTCACACCTGTTACCTATAAGCGAAAAAAAACCATCTATGTTTTTTTTTCGTATAATTACATGTAATACCTTTCCTCATATTGTATGCTGAAGATGCTGATTTTGACTTTCTTTTTGAGGTAAAAAACATGATTTTGGGTGGTTAAAGTTTTAGGGCAAGTTGGGATTTTCATTTTCTTTTTTACTTTTTCTCCATTTATAAGTACTTGTGTGCTAGGGCTTTCATATTCGGAATATAATTACATATAATACCTTTCCTCATATTGTTAGCTGAAGATGCTGATTTTGACTTTCCTTTTGAGGTAAAAAACATGATTTTGGGTGGTTAAAGTTTTAGGGCAAGTTGGGATTTTCATTTAATTTTTAGCTCACCTATGCACGAAGTGCAAGGTGAGCTATTGTGATCACATTTTGTCCGGCGTCCGTCCTTCGTGCGTCGTACATCGTCAACATTTGAGCTTGTTAACACTCTACGGGCTACATTTTGCATCCAATCTTCATGAAAGTTTATCAGAACGTTCATCTCCATAAAATCTCGGACAAGTTCGAAACTGGGCGATATGAGGTCAAAAACTAGGTCACTAGGTCGAATTGAAGGAAAATCTTGTTAACACTCTGGAGGCCACATTTTCAACTTGAGCATATTGAAACTTTATCAGAATGTTTGTCTTGATGATATGTAGGTCAAGTTCGAACATGGGTCACGTTGGGTCAAAAAGTAGGTCACTAGGTCAAATTGAAGGAAAATCTTGTTAACACTCCAGAGGCCGCAATTTTTGCTTCAGCAGTTTGAAATTTTGTAAAAATGTTTGTCTTAAAAATATCTAGGTCAAGTTCGAATATGGGTTATGCCGGGTCAAAAACTAGGTCACTAGGTCAAATTGAAAGAAAATCTTGTTAACACTTTTTATGCCGCATTTTGTCTTAAATATATCTAGGTCAAGTTCAAATATGGGTCATATTGGGTCAGAAACTAGGTCACCAGGCCAAATTGAGGGAAAATCTTGTTAACTCTGTAGAAGCCGCATGTTTTGCTTCAGAATATTGAGCTGAATGATATCTAGGCCAAGTTCGAATATGGGTCATGTCGGGTCAAAAACTAGGTCACTAGCCCAAATTGAAAGAAAATCTTTTTTACACTTTGGATGCCGCATTTTTTGCTTCAGCAGCTTGAAATTTTGTCAGAATGTTTGTCTTAAAGATATCTAGTTCAAGTTCAAATATGGGTCATATTGGATCAGAAACTAGGTCACTAGGCCAAATTGAGGGAAAATCTTGTTAACTCTGTAAAAGCTGCATTTTTTGCTTCAGCAATTTGAAAAATTTGGTCAGAATGTTTGTATAAATGATATCTAGGCCAAGTTTGGATATGGGTCATGCCGGGTTAAAAACTAGGTCACTAGACCAAATTGAAGGGTAATCATGTTAACACTCTGGATACTGCATTTTTAATTTCAGCATGATAAAACTTTATCAGAATGTTTTTCTTGATGATATGTAGGCCAAGTTTGAATATGGGTCATGCTGGATCAAAAACTAGGTCACTAGATCAAATTGAAGGAAAATCTTGTGAACACTTTGGATGCCGCATTGTTTGCTTCAGCAGCTTGAAATTTGGTCAGAATGTTTGTCTGAATTATATCTAGGTCAAGTTCAAATATGGGTCATATTGGATCAGAAACTAGGTCAATAAAGGAAAATATTGTTCAAACTCCGGAGGCCGCATTTTTACTTTGAGCAAGTTGAAACTTAGTCAGAATGTTGTCTTGATGATATCTAGTCCATGTTGGAATATGGGTCATATCAGGTAAAAAATATAGATCACTAGGCCAAATGAAGGAAAGTATTGTTAACACTGTGGAGGTTGCATTCAGAATAATTGTCTTGATGTGTTTTGCATTGCAGTACATTGTATAATTAAGGTGAGCGATCCAGGGCCATCATGGCCCTCTTGTTTACTTTAGGGCTTTCATATTTGGAATATAATTACATATAATTCCTTTTTAGATCACCTAGAGCTGAAAGCTCAAGGTGAGCTATTCTGATCACTCTGTGTCCGTCGTCCGTCGTTGTTAACTTTTTGCTTTAAACATCATCTCCTCCTAAACCGTACAAACAATTTCCACAAAACATCACAGGAATGTTCCTTTGGTGTCCTCTTTCAAATTTGTTCAAAGGTTACAATTCCATTGAGAAGTTTGGTTGCTGCGGCATCAGAAAGGGGGCAAAATGTCCAAACTTTAAAAATCTTCTCCTCCAAATCTGCCTGTCAGATTCCAATATAATTTGGTAGAAATGTTCCTTGGGTGACCCTTTACAATAATTGTTCAAGCCTCGTTAACTTTTAGCTTTAAACATCATCTCCTCCTGAACCGCAAGAACAATTTCCACCAAACATAACAGGAATGTTCCTTTGGTGGTCCTCTTTCAAAATTGTTCAAAGATTTAAATTACATTGAAAACTTTGGTTGCTGCGGCATCAGAAAGGGGACAAAATGTCCAAACTTTAAAAATCTTCTCCTCCGAATCTGCCTGTCAGATTCAAATATAATTTGGTAGAAATGTTCCTTGGGTGACCCTCTATAAACATTGTTCAAGCCATACTGATTGGTCGAAAAATATGGCAGTCAGGTCGAAAAATATGGCAGTCAGGCGGCATCAGAAAAGGTGCAAAATGACAAAATTTGAAAATTCCATTTTTATGAAAGTGTTTGTCTGATTTTAAGAAAATATAATACGAATCTTACTTTAATGATCCTCTATTTAATTTGTTTAAGCCGTTTTGATTAGTTACACAATCATAGCAACCAGGCGTCATCACAAAAGGGGTAAATTGAACTTTTAGCTACAAATGACAACCAACACCTACCATTCCAATAGACCAATTTCCACAAAACATCAAAGGAATGTTCCTTTGGTGGTCCTCTTTCAAATTTGTTCAAAGATTTGAGAACTTTGGTTACTGCGGCATCAGAAAGGGGACAAAATGTCCAAACTTTAAAAATCATCTCCTCCGAATCTGCCTGTCGGATTCAAATATAATTTGCTAGAAATGTTCCTTGGATGCCCCTCTATAAAAATTGTTCAAGCCATACTGATTGGTCGAAAAACATGGCAGTCAGGCGGCATCAGAAAAGGGGCAAAATGACAAAATTTGAAAATTCCATTTTTAGCTCTACTGGTCAAAGGCCAGAAGGGCTTATGTCGTGGCGATTTGTCCGTCGTCCGTCCGTCCGTCTGTAAACAATTTCTTGTTAACACGATACAGTCTTCACTTTTGATTTTATCTCAACCATACTTATACAGTAGTTAGATATCCATGAGAGCTCGGTTCCTTTCAAAAACCAGCCAGATCCGCCCATGCATGACTGGATTATTGCCCTTGAAATGGTCAAAATTGCTATAAAAGAGCTTGTTAACACGATACAGTCTTCACTTTTGATTGTATATCAACCAAACTTATACAGTAGTTAGATATCCATGAGAGCTCGGTTCCTGTCAAAAACCACCCACAGATCCGCCCATGCATGACTGGATTATGGCCCTTGAAATGGTCAAAATTGCTATAAAAGAGCTTGTTAACACGATACAGTCTTCACTTTTTATTGTATCTCAACCAAACTTATACAGTAGTTAGATATCCATGAGAGTTTGGTTCAGTTCTAAAAAACGGCCAGATCTACCCATGCATGGCTGGATTATGGCCCTCAAAATTGCTATAATACAGCTTGTGAACACAATAGAGCTTCCATTTACTATCTGATCTTCACCAAACTTAGATGGTATTTGAATATTGATGACATATTGGTTCCTTTTGAAACAAGCCAGATCAATGCCAGTAGAGCATAGGCCCTCATGGGCCTCTTGTTATGAAAGTGTTTGTCTGATTTTAAGAAAATATAACACGAATCTTACTGTAATGATCCTCTATTTAATTTGTTTAAGCCGTTTTGATTGGTTACACAATCATATCAACCAGGCGTCATCTCAAAAGGGGTAAATTGAACTTTTAGCTACAAATGACAACCAACTCCTACCATTCCAATAGACCAATTTCCACAAAACATCACAGGAATGTTCCTTTGGTGGTCCTCTTTCAAAATTGTTCAAAGATTTAAATTTCATTGAGAACTTTGGTTGCTGCGGCATCAGAAAGTGAGAAAAATACCAGAAAAGGGACAAAATTTTAAAATTCCATTTTTATGAAAGTGGTCTGATTTTAAGAAAATATAATACGAATCTTACTGTAATGATCCTCTATTTAATTTGTTTAGGCCGTTTTATTTGGTTACACAATCATATCAACCAGGCGTCATCACAAAAGGGGTAAATTGAACTTTTAGCTACAAGTGACAACCAACTCCTACCATTCCAATAGACCAATTACCACAAAACATCACAGGAATGTTCCTTTGGTGGTCCTCTTTCAAAATTGTTCAAAGATTTAAATCCGTTGATAACTTAGGTTGCTGCTGCATCAGAAAGTGAGAAAAATACCCAAATTTTAAAATCCTTTTCCTCCATAATCTGCTTGTGCGATTGCAAGATAATTTGGTAGAAATGTTCTGTAAGTGACCCTCTAAATAAACTGTTGAAGCTGTATTGATTTTGTTGAAAAACAGGGCAGCAAGGCGGCATCAGGAAAGGTGAAAAATGACAAAAACTTTATAATTCCATTCTTATTAAAGTTCTTGTTAGATTTCAAGATATAAATGGCCTTTACTGATAAGCTGTTTCTTGAGAAATATCCACTCCTTGCAGTTTCATTTGCACTCCTTGATCAAATTTTCCAAGATATTTGCAGTTAAATATTTGCTACTAATTTACTATCAATTAGGTGATCGATTTAGGGCCATCTTGGCCCTCTTGTTTCACATTGTATGTTGAAGATATGGAGTTCGACCTTCTTTTTGGGGTAAAAAACATGATTTTTGGTTGATTTTGAGAATTTGAGATAAAATCATTATTTTTGGTTACATTAATTTTTAATTATGATTATTCATTTATCAAATATAGTTCTTCACCATATCAAACAGGTTTTGGTGTCAAACATTTGGAAAACCTTTTTTTAAGGTTTTGCTATTTTTGAACTGTCAGTTTTAACATTTGCGTTTAGCTCAACGTTAAAGTTTTGATTTTAGCTTGATTATTCGAAGAAAAATGGAACTTTACTACTCGCCCCGGTGTCGGTGTCCGGTTAATGTTTTAGGACAAGCTGGCATTTTCATTTATAACTCTAATACCCTTTATTCAAATCAGTCTTCATACTTCACACATTTGTTAAGGACCATCACACAATTAGGTTACATAACTCCATTGTTTCCTAAATATGGAGTTATGGCCCTTGATTGAATAGGAAATTTGACTTTTTAAATTACATAATTAATAATACTTAAAGGCAATATACTGAAACGGTGCTTAAGTGAATAAGCGTTGTAAAGTCGAGCGCGTTGTCCTCCGACAGCTCTTGTTCTCTTCCCAGTTATTATAGATAGTTAATTGTCCCTTCAGGAGAGATATATGTGATTTAAATAATCGTGTCCTGCATAATATTAAACAAACTTGTTAGTCCCCTACCGGCGTGCCGAAGGGGACTTTTAGGTTTGCACTCCGTCCATCTGTCCGTCAGTCCATCTGTCAGTCAGTCCGACAAATCAGTTTTCCGCACTTTTTTTCTACATGCATTGAGATATTGAGCTGAAATTTTGTATATGGCTTTGTAATCATGTGTCACAGATGAAGTTCGCGTTTCATGGGATTTCGTCAATTTTTTTATGAGTTATGCCCCTTTTTGGACTTAGAATATTAATAAATCAGTTTTCCGCACTTTTTTTCTACATGCATTGAGATATTGAGCTGAAATTTTGTATATGGCTTTGTAATCATGTGTCGCAGATCAAGTTCGCGTTTCATGGGATTTCGTCAATTTTGTTATGAGTTATGCCCCTTTTTGGACTTAGAATATTAATAAATCAGTTTTCCACACTTTTTTTCTACATGCATTGAGATATTGAGCTGAAATTTTGTATATGGCTTTGTAATCATGTGTCGCAGATCAAGTTTGCGTTTCATGGGATTTCGTCAATTTTTTATGAGTTATGCCCCTTTTTGGACTTAGAATATTAATAAATCAGTTTTCCGCACTTTTTTTCTACATGCATTGAGATATTGAGCTGAAATTCAAAACGTGCAAACCGGTAGGGGATTATGGTATTGCTTGCAATCCTACAGTTACTTGTTTTAACTATTAGTACAACACTATCTTTTAATTCAGAGCAGATTCGTATAATACGTTTCTCATTGAGTAGACAATTTCGCACAAAAAAGCTGACACCACTATTTCAAAGAGATTTCTTATTTTTAATTTGTATACAATCAAAGTAAGTAAAGCCATCTAAACAGTTCGAAAATTCACTTTCTGAGTCACTCCATGTCTCAAGTAAGCCAATGAAATCAAAATTTGATAGGAAATGTAGCAATGAACTGTCTGTACTATGCTTTTTGAATCCGCAAATATTCCACGTTACAATGTTCATGTTTATGTTTGAGCCTCTGCAGGCTTTTTGAATCCGCAAATATTCCACGTTACAATGTTTATGTTTATGTTTGAGCCTCGGCCTGCCTGCTATATGGCTCCACTTTCGCCTGTACCCTCCATGTCTGATTGGTTCAAGTATCCTACGTCACTGACGCTTTTTTCCCCCCGCTCATATCTCATTGGTTGATGTTGACCTCTTTTACTGCCAATTCTAACAATTTCAGTGGTTCGCTCGTCATATTAGTATGTTTGTCCTTGAATAACCAGTTTATCGTATTTGAGCCATGCGTATTCACCCTTTTCCTGAGCCTCCACTAAACGTTTCCCTAGCTCCCTTCTGTGTCTTTGTACATGATCAGTATAGTCTTCTTTCACTGAAAAGTCTGAATTTCTATTGAATGCTTTATTGTCCCCCGCTTAGCGAAAGCGTGGGGACTATTATTTCTCATTCGTCAGTCAGTCCGTCCGTCAGTCCCTCCGTCACGCTGTCACAAAAACTTTAACCTTGGTCATAACTTCTGAACCGTAATAGGTACTGCTTTCATATTTCACATGTGTATTCCTTGTGACAACCCCTTTCCATCAATACCAATTTTTAGCTCTACTGGCCAAAGGCCAGAAGGGCTTATGTCGTGGCGATTTGTCCGTCGTGCGTGCGTGCGTGCGTGCGTGCGTGCGTGCGTCCGTCCGTAAACAATTTCTTGTTAACACGATACAGTCTTCACTTTTGATTGTATCTCAACTAAACTTATACAGTAGTTAGATATCCATCAGAGCTCGGTTCCTTTCGAAAACCAGCCAGATCCGCCCATGCATGACTGGATTATGGCCCTTGAAATGGTCAAAATTGCTATAAAAGAGCTTGTTAACATGATACAGTCTTCACTTTTGATTGTATCTCAACCAAACTTATACAGTAGTTAGATATCCATGAGAGCTCGGTTCCTTTCGAAAACCAGCCAGATCCGCTCATGCATGACTGGATTATGGCCCTTGAAATGGTCAAAATTGCTATAAAAGAGCTTGTTAACACGATACAGTCTTCACTTTTGATTGTATCTCAACCAAACTTATACAGTAGTTAGATATCCATGAGAGCTCTGTTCCTTTCGTAAACCAGCCAGATCCGCCCATGCAAGACTGGATTATGGCCCTTGAAATTGTTCAAATTGCTATAATTGAGCATGTGAACACAATAGAGGATCTATTTACTATCTGATCTTCACCAAACTTAGATAGTAGTTAAATATTGATGAGAGCTTGGTTCCTTTTGAAAACCAGCCAGATCCGCCAAGACTGGATTATGGCCCATGAAATTGTAAAAATTGCTATAATACAGCTTGTGAACACAAAAGAGCCTCCATTTACTACCCGATCTTCACTATACATACATGCTCTGGATTGAAAATGACCAAAGAACCATACCAGTAGAGCATAGGCCCTCATGGGCCTCTTGTTTTGACCTTGTGACCTTGACCCTGGCGGGGGACCAGAATTCTCTGAATTTGCTTGTTACATATACAGTCAAACCTGTACTACCGACCACCTGGTGTAAGCAACCACATTGAACTCCCCCCGATGTTTTTTAGTCATAAATTAACCTGCAATAAGCGAGATCCTGCTGTCTGCGACCAACGGACACTAAAACCATTCCCTTTTTAATAAAAATCCACGGTTCAGCGACCTTAAATCTAACAGTCAAATATTCCTAACACAACTGTCGCGTGTAAACCACACAGGTTTAAATTATCATCAAGCTAAAGGTGTTACATGTAAAATTACCCGAGGTCAAATTCTGCAGACGTGTATTAGAGTGAGTAAAAACCGATAATTGCCTTGTTTGCAGTTTGTATTTAATACATTTTAGCTACAGTTATTGTCTTTGTTATGACTCTCAAATACTGCAGATGTATCACAGTGGTAAAAGCCGATAATTGCAGGTTTATCAGTTTGTACTTAATACACTTTAACGTCAATTATTGACCGTGTTAAATCACCCTGTGGATAGTTTGTGGATTAAATATGACAATTTTGGTCCGACTTTTTGATTTCTTTAATTGGATCTGTGTTTGTTTTTTGCTTTCTAATGGTGATAGCACGTTTATTTAATCGGCTCTTTTATTAGATTTAATTAGCAAATCTGTGGACACTCAAATTTTTTAAACCTGACTATGTCTTTAAATGACTCCTTAAATAATTTGTTTTTAGATGGACAGTCTTCGAAACAGAACACGATCAGTGACTTTTTTAGTAAGAAGTAGTGCTCTATTCTTCTTCTGAACATACATGTACATATCCTTTTCATGTTATAGTTAAACAAAAACATCAAATAATAAATAACAATCAAGTTTGTGATTAAATTTATATATGTTTTATTTATCAACTTACACTTTTGCAAATAAATATTATTAATATTGAAATAAAATATAAAATTAGAAGAACAACAAAATGTTTATTGTTATTTATTCTTTAATACCAATACATGTACATGTATAATGTAGTATACATAAGACCCAAAAAAAGAAAAATACATTTGTACCTCAATAAGAGACCACCTGTCTTAAGAGACCACTTATATCATTTCCCTTGGGTGGTCTCTTAATACAAGTTTGACTGTATATAATCTTTGTCCTTAAATTTACAAAATTTCACTATTATTGGACACAACTGTTAACTTCCAACTCTGTGTGCCCGCTCAATTTCTACATGCTTATAATTGTATTGTATATTTGGTGTGTAGCATTTTCCTGTGGTCCTCTACCAAGATTGTTCAAGATATTACAATGGGTTCAAAATTGACCCCGCCCTGGGGGTCACCTGTTTCATATAGAGACATTTAGGAGGAAACTTTGAAATCTTCTCGTCTGAAAAAGAAAGTCTAGAGCTTAGATATTTGTGTGTCTCATTGTCTCTTGATCCTCGACCAAGTTTTAGCTCTAAGGCCAAACAAAGGCCAGAAGGGCTATGTTGTGGCGATTCGTCCGTCGTCTATGCGTCCGTCCGTCTGTCCGTAAACAATTTCTTGTTAACACGATACAGTCTTCACTTTTGATTGTATCTCAACCAAACTTATACAGTAGTTAGATATCCATGAGAGCTCGGTTCCTCTCCAAAACCAGCCAGATCAGATCCGCCCCATGCATGACTGAATTATGGCCCTTGAAATGGTCAAAATTGCTATAAAAGAGCTTGTTAACACGATACAGTGTACACTTTTGATTGTATCTCAACCAAACTTATACAGTAGTTAGATATCCATGAGAGCTCGGTTCCTTTCGAAAACCAGCCAGATCAGATCCGCCCCATGCATGACTGAATTATGGCCCTTGAAATTGTCAAAATTGCTATAATAGAGCTTGTTAACATGATACAGTCCTTATTTTTGATTGTATCTCAATTAAACTTATACAGTAGTTAGATATCCATGAGAGTTTGGTTCATTTCTAAAAAACGGCCAGATCTACCAATGCATGGCTGGATTATGGCCCTTGAAATTGTCAAAATTGCTATAACATAGCTTGTGAACACAATAGAGCTTCCATTTACTATCTGATCTTCACCAAACTTGGATGGTATTTGAATATTGATGACATATTGGTTCCTTTTGAAACAAGCCAAATCAATGCCAGTAGAGCATAGGCCCTCATGGGCCTCTTGTTCATTTTGCGATGACATTAAAATATTAAACTTATGTATACTAGGTATGATGTTATATTTACTAGGAATGTGTGAATTTCTAATGTCATCATAAAAGTCACAACAAAGTAAGAAATGGTACTCATTTTCAACGATATTCGTGTTACATAATCCTATTTCTTCTAGTAATATTATGATAACGACCTCTTTCAATCTCAAGATCATGTGCTCCAACTGTAAAATTTACATAAATATATCGTAATTTCTGTATGCCTAACACATCAAGATATTTTTTGTAACTGAATTCATTTTTAGATCGTCTGATTTTTGGAGAAAATAATACGAGCTATTGTCGTCACTTGATCGTCATCGTTTACGTCACTTACGTGGAAACTATCAAACCTAATACTTCGAAATTTGGAAAACTTGTTTATCTAATGCCTTTCTTCACAGCGGGCCTGTTTTTTAACCAAAAAACATAAATTTTGATGTATTTTGGTAGATTTTGAGAATTGGACAGTGTCTTTATTTTTGTTACATTGATTTCAAATGTTTCCCAAACAATAAAAGGATAATATACTTCAACATATTATGAATATCTTGAATTGGATTGCGTTTTTGGTGTCAAGGTCGCTGTTACTATTGTGCAGAAGTTTTTACAATTTTGAAAATTTTTCTAGATAAAAGCGTGATAAATTTGTCAAATATATAGCGATTGATCAACTTATCTCATTTGCCTGTCCATACACAAGACTCAGCTTATGATCTTGACTGATCCGACGTGAAGATCTTCCTTATCATATGTATAAACTTGGATTTATTTCCACACAGTAAATCTTGTTTCAAAACTTAAAAAATAGCAGTTGTGTGCGACCATTATGATATGTAAATATTCATTCCGAATTTGAAGATTTTTTATATAAAATAGATAAACCGTAAAAGGAAAATATCATACGAGGGTCCAGCACCTGCAGGCGGTGCTCTTGTTATACATGTGATAACAAACTTATTTAGGGTTCGAATTTATTGATGCGTTCCACTCATGAAGGAAAAAATCTTTTAGTGTGTTCTCAAACAATTTTAAGAATAAAGGCTCTGATGCGACCATTTGATTTTGCCATACTATCCCAAAACAGTTTCTCTGTAAGATTAATCTTATGCTTGTTGCCCAATTAGTATGGCCGTTTACATCATTATTTAACATCATATCATAACATTTCTTTACAAATCGTGATTGTGGCATCCTTATTACTTTTAACTAATAGTTGATACAACCTAAAATGGCAAATTGTTATGCTTTCTGCTTAGCGCACATAAAGCACTTACATGCATAATATTGTGCTCACTCTTATTCTCCATAGTTGTCTGCACCCCAAATCTCGAAGGCATACAACAATAAAGGTGTGATTTTTACATCAACATTTTTGAAAAATACTGTTTTCTATAATTGACCAAGTAATTAATGGACTTTAATATTGAGATTTAAACATGTTTACCTTTTATACACAGTTCATGTACCATAGCATTCATAGACACTTGTCCAGTAAACAGAAGACCAAGATAGCAAAACTTATTGACTACCTTTAGTTTAGTATTTCTATAATGCTATTTTAGGTAATAAACCACCTATTTTAAAAACGACTATTTTTTGTTTTACATTCATTTACTTTAAGTTTATGTTCATGACAAAATGACAGTACATTCAACTGCCTTTCAAGTTCTATAATTGGGTCTGCCATTAAGGCGAGATCATCTGCAAACATTAACAGAAATAACTGAACAATATCGGGATGAAGGTGAACGCATTTTATATGACTCTCTATTGAGCTTTTTTATACGCCCGTTTTGAAAAAACGGATTGTATTATAGTTTTACCTGCGGCGGGCGGGTTGGCGGGCGGCGTCCAGTATGTTGTCAGCTCAATAACTTTAGAAGCCTTTGTCCAATCATCACCAAATTTAGTCAGAATGTGTATTGGGATAATATCTCGGACAAGTTTGATAACTAGCCATATTGCTTTAGTCAATCAAGAGTTATCGCCCTTTAATTATAGAAATTACCCAAAATTGGTCTTGTCAGCTCAATAACTTAAGCAGCCTTGGTCAAATGATCATTAAATTTTGTCAGAATGTGTATTGGGCTAATATCTCGGACAAGTTCGATAACTAGCCATATCGCTTTAGTCAATCAAGAGTTATTTACCCTTTTATTATAGAAATTACCCAAAATTGGTCTTGTCAGCTCAATAACTTAAGAAGCCTTTGTCCAATCATCACTAAATTTAGTCAGAACATGTATTGGGATAATATCTCGGACAAGTTCGATAACTAGCCATATCGCTTAAGTCAATCAAGAGTTATCACCCTTTAATTATAGAAATTACCAAAAATTGATCTTGTCAGCTCAATTACTTTAGAAGCCTTTGCCCAATCATCACTAAATTTAGTCAGAATGTGTATTGGTATAATATCTCGGACAAGTTCGATAACTAGCCATATCACTTTAGTCAATCGAGAGTTACTGCCCTTTAATTATAGAAATTACCTAAAATTGGTCTTGTCAGCTCAATAAAATTAGGAGCCTTTGTCCAACATCACCAAATTTGGTCAGAATGTGTATTGGCATAATAACTCGGACAAGTTCGATAACTAACCATATCGCTTTAGTCAATCGAGAGTTATCCCTCTTTAATTATAGAAATTACCTAAAATTGGTCAAGTCAGCTCAATTACTTTAGGAGCTTTTGTCCAATCATCACCAGACCCGGCCGGGTAGCTCAATTGGTAGCGTATCTGACTCGTGATCTGGAGGTCACGGGTTCGATACCCGGTTGCGGCGACATTCTTTCGGGCGATGTTTTCCATTGCCTCTCACCTCTGATCTATGTGAGAAAGTAGTCAGTGGCTTCGAAAGAATGTTGTGTAAGTACTGGTGTGGGAAAGCCAGGAACACATGGGTAGGTGCACTGACCGCCGTGATATGACCAAAGCTGTTGAAAGCGGCGTTAAACTCCAAACAAACAAACAAACCAATCATCACCAAATTTGGTCAGAATGTGTATTGGCGTAATATCTTGGACAAGTTCGATAACTAGCCATATTGCTCCAGTCGATAGAGAGTTATTACCCTTTAATTATAGAAATTACCTAAAATTGGTCTTGTCAGCTAAATAACTTGTAAAGCCTCTATCCGATCATCACCAAATTTAGACAATATGTTTATGGGCAGAATATCTTGGTCACGTTTGATAACTTACAACGTTATCTTAGTCACTACACAATTATGTCCCTCGATATGGCCAAAACTGTACTAACAGTGTCCGCTCTCTAAGTTTGGCTGACGTACAACCAATTACTACTATACTTGGTCTCAAAAAAACAGGACGGGCGTATTTTGTGACATTTGGCGCTCTTGTTTCTAATGCATCAATGAAGAATGTGAACAGGATCGGACTCGCAAGACATGCTTGTTTCAATCCTATTTGGCTATGGATTGGATCGCTTATTGTGCCATTACATCTATTACATGGTTTGACAGATATGTACATACGTTTTAATGCTCTGAATAAATTACCTTTGACACTATTGTCTTTTAGTATATTCAACATATCAAAGGTCACATAAAAAATATCTAGTTGTAACTAACCTAACAAGTAATTTGACCTTGACTTTTCAGAGATGACTATATATTTATACAGAGATGACTGTATATTTATAGATGACTATATATTTATACAGAGATGACTATATTTATAGATGACTGTATATTTATACAGAGATGACTGTATATTTATACAAAGATGACTGTATATTTATACAGAGATGACTGTATATTTATAGATGACAATATATTTATACATAGATGACTATATTTATAGATGTAAACCAGTCAACCACACAGAAGTGGTGTACATGTGCCAGGTTTAAATGATAAACAGTAAGGTGTTACATGTAATACAAGACGAATGTTTGACGCAAAGCGTCAAAGAGAAGCCGCAATTTTTCGTTGTACATGTAGAAATAAGAAAGAAGAACATTTAAATCCACAAACAACTGTAGACGGTATTATGCTGACATATTTATCCCTTTGAAGACTGTTGTATACTTCAAATTACCTCCCTTTAAGCAATACAAGGATATTTACCTTGTGATTCGTATGAATAAGATTGATAAACATTGAAATTATATGAATGAAAACTATTATTTAAATTAGTAACAACATCAAAATCAAATTTAAGCCAAGATAAATGTGTACACATTTCATTACAGTCGAACCTCGTTAAACCGGACGCCGTTAATCCGGTAAATTCGCGATCCGGACATAAAATTCAAGGAACGGAATTTTTATGCTTAATTATTCTCCGTTAATACGGAAATTCGCGTTCCGGAACCGGACAAAAAATATCGGGAACGGAGCGACCATTTACACAAAAAATCCGCTTCATTAGTTTGGAAGTCCAAACATGAAAATGGTTTTTTTTTCTCTCAATTGGTCCGGATTATACTAATTGCGTAAATCTTGTTGCATGTCATAGTTTTCTAGTATGTCTGTTTGTCCTAACAGCATGTATTAAAAGCTATGTACTGTATACAATGTAATAGGACTGTTTCATAATCGGCTAGTGTGTGTCATTGTTTACTTTGATTAGCAGTCATAAAATAGCAGCCAATCAGGCGTTGATTGCCAACATGATATAAACTGATTTTTATGTCAAAAATACATTACCAGTCATTTAATACCTGATATATAATCTCAACACCGTTAATTCATCCAGAAAAGAAGCTCGCGCAGCCATGCATAGCCCTCACGCGTGTGTGATACACACGGCCGCCGGTAATACCGGCGCACGGGCCATGTGACCCCCACTTTTAATTTCTGGACACACCAACTGACAGCTAAGAATTTATTTCATTTTTATATTTTATTTCTTGGTCTGTTTAAGGCATTCGCCTTAAACAAGTTATTTTCATTCAGTTATTCAACTACATTAACAACCTAACAACATAATTGGGTAAATTACTAATTGTAATTAAGTTGTTTTTTGTGAACACAACTAACTGAGAAGTCACGGGTGGGTTACCCCACCCACTATTTCAGTTACGTATCGGGTGCGGTAATGGCCATTCATTCTTTCAACGAAGTTATAGTTACACCGACCCTATTAGCGATAATATATTATTATCGCCTTGTATTACATTATGTATATTAATTAAACATGAACAATTTTGGAAAATATTTGTAAAATCTTTTTCATTGAAATACGTTCCGTGATCAACGGGTATAGTAGAAAATAAAAAATAGAAAAAAATTATATTTTTTGTTGAATCGTATAAATTGTTTTGTTTCATATATATTCTATGTCACATAGTGGTGATCAGAGGCGTGGCTCATAACGGCTGTATGAGACACGCGTCTGTCCTGTTTTGCGTTCACTAAGTACACACAGGATTCACCCTGTGAGTACTTCTCTTCCTGGCCTGCTTCCATTTGGAAACAGTCTGGGTTGAGGAGGACTCACAAAAGCTGGAAGAGTAAGAAGACCCCTAAAAAGGTTTCTCTTAGCTCTACGAGTGAAGCGGAGTTTGAGGGGTTCTCCCAACAATCAGACTCCGCGGCTGTGTTGAGTGAGCAGAAGGTCAGAGCTGTTCCTTCTTCACTCCGCACAACCGCTCAGAGGTCCAGATTAGGAGGTGTAATCAGCTAATTTCCCCACAAATTCCCTCTTAGGAAACAAACCCTATGCTGTGGGTTCTCAATACCCACAGCATAGGGTAAGAGGGTCAAATGAGGATTTTAGACATGCATACGCCCCTTATCTGGAGCTCTGACCGCTCCCCCTCAGCTTCGGCTGGTCCTTCGCGGGACATGGAGGAGCGGATGGCAGCGGCTAATGTCTGTTATTCCGTCGGGAAACAAAGGCCTTCGGGCCAGAAACCGTACGGACACAGTGATGGTTGGCCTCAAGAGTGAGCAACCGTCTGCTGAACGACATTATCTGACGCCAGGTGTTGGGGCTGACCCTTCGGGAGACGCCATGGGTCAATCAAAGGGAAACCTCACTGATTGGCCACCTCTAACACCACACTCTGCAGTAAGCAGTCTTCGGACGCTTACAGAGTGCCAAATTATAATGTCTGCGGACAGAATTCTTTGGAGACCGGTGATAGAGCAGCTTCACAACTGCCTATCATTAGTCAACCGGGTAATGCTTGCGAGCAAAACCTATATGACTCCGGGTAACCGGGTACCGGGCAACCAGTCAGTCATTTCGCCTAGGCGCGACCAGTCACCGGGCAAATCCGGCAGTCATTTAGCGATGACGCGACCGGTCAGTCATTAAGCCATGACGCGACCGGGCAAATTATCAGTCAGTTTAACATGACGCGACCGGGCAGTGGGCAGTCAAGGTAACGAGCAGTCGTTAAGCTAGTACCACTCGTTCTTCGCACAACCGGTCTATACGGATATTCAAAACACTGGTCATTACGCACCAGGCTCAGATATCCAACCGTCTAACATCGGTTATAAGGAGTACAGGACAGATAAATCTTTCCTTTCTCCAAGGGGAATAGTGTTCTTCTGTAGGGATTACACTCCTCAAAAGAATGAGAATAGAAGAGTACGGATATTCAAAACACTGGTCATTACGCACAAGGCCCAGATATCCAGTTATAGGTAGTACAGGACAGAGAAATGTTTCCGTGTCTCCAAGTGGAACATGGTACTTCTCTAGAGATTACACTCCTTCCCCGATACAAAGCTCCGTTTCAAAAGATGTAACGGATCGGTGATAGGCGGGTTAACCAAGCCTACCGGGATCAGCAATACCCACCTGATGGGAATTCACTGTTCCCGGAAGGACACCTCTCGAAGAGGCAGTCCTTAGAAGGAAAACCCCCGATCGGAATAACTCAGGTTTTCCGTGAAAGGGAGGTCGAGACCGTCCCATACGGTTAGTTCGGCGCCGACGATCGATCCAGTGCGACCTCTCTCTACTGCGGAGAGAGGAGGTTCATATCACACGATCGACACCTTAACCCTTTCCCTCATATAGACGCTTTCTGACGCCTCTGCAGCAGACAGCTTTTTGAAAACAGTGACAAAAGAAGAAATTGCACAAAACGTGCAATTTCTCCTTTTGCCACTATGTTTTCCACTTCAAGTCATTGGTTATCCATTCAATTATAGAGATTTTCCATTTTTTGACAAAATATGTTTAAAGTCGTCTGCTGCAAATTAGATGTATGTGGGAAAGGGTTAACACAACAATAAAGTACACCAAGATTGAATATTATTTTCAATCCTTTCTCTTACTTTTATAAGACTGTTGTGTCTTTCAGTTGAAAGACGGATTAGAGTCAAGCATCGTAGGGCTCGACACTCTCCCACCTCCTCGTCTGACGGGCGGGGGCGGGGGGGGGGGGGGGCAGTCCCCTTCAGATTACGAGCCGGCTGTAGAGCGTTGACCTCTACAGCAGAACATTAAGGAAGTACTTAGGGTGGTGCCTAATACGTTTGCCCGAAGGTTGACGCTTAAACGTCGTTTAAACCTATAATGATTTCGAGCAAAACCTACACTCTGCAGTACAGCAGTCTTCGGACTGCTACAGAGTGCCAAGTTATAATGTCTAAAGTTTTTGGAGACTAGTGATAGAGCAGCCTCACTTCAGCCTATCATTAGTCAACCGGTCAGTAATGGTCAGAGAGAGCTACCATTACTGAACGTTCCCAGAGCTGGGTAACGAGCAGTCGTTAAGTCAAGTTGACTCCAACCGTTTTGTCAATATTATGACATAAGCATTGGACAACCGGGTGTTTTCGAACACAGCCAAGTGAAAATCTCCTTCGCAGAGTTGTCGTTCCTTACACTCATATGAATGTAATGAGTCGATAGTGCTAGAGAATGAGTCAAATGCCTACCGAGTACTCAATTAATCACTGGGCATAAACGGTTGTCGCGTGAACGTTCACAGGGCAGTCAAACTCTTAACTGGGCATAAACGGTTACCGGGCAAACGGTCACCGTGAAAACAAAAAAATTCAACTATGAATTCTTCGGAATTCAACAGTATTCCAATTGACAAATGTCCTCGGACACAGTCATTTGGAGATCGGGCAATGTCTTTAGACATAGCCAGTAAGGCACCGGTCAAACGGGTAATGTCTTAAGACATAACCTTTCGGCAGTCAATCGGGCAGTATGCTGAGACATAGCCGATTAAACAGTCGGCCATCGGGTATGGGGAGTACCGGTCAAATAGTTATGTCGGTCCCCAGGGAGGAGAGAGTGCGTCTCTAGGGACTACACTCCTCCCAAGTAATACCCATCGTACCAATTGTTGGGACGAGTCGATGTCCGACGGTATTACATGGGAGAGATTCAGTTGATTTCATAAATCAATCCCCTATGCTGGCCTACCGGGATCAACCGTTCCCAGAGGATAGTCACTCTGTGAACTCTCTCATACGTGAGCTCGGACCGAAGGTTGATTCCATGCGATCTCATTCTTCTTCGGAAAAGGGATAAATTCCTCGATCATGACTCCTTCATAGGATTCCTCCCACCAATGGGCTAAGTTTTGTGGAAAAGTAGCCAGTTGCTTGGGAAGATTGTTGTGTGGAGTACTGGTGTGAGAAAACCAGGAAATACATGAGTAGGTGAACTGGCCGCCGTGACATAACTGAGAAATTGTTAAAACGGCGTTAAACCACAATCAATCGATCATAGGATTCCTCCATGTCGAATCGGACACTGACATTCCGGTCCAGAACCGGCTTTAGTCAATCCGCACGTCGTCGGGTAAAACCCACGACCCCGTCTTGTCTGACGAATAAGAGACATATCGTGTTCAGTGCTCCATCAGATGATTTACAATTTAGAGCTGGACTCTAAATAAACTATCATTAGTGGGAAGTTACTGCATTCACTGCGTCCATAGGCGCATTCGGCGTATGCGGCAACATTGTTCACAGGGACAGAACGTACAGTGACTTCTGCAAAGGCATTCTTAGAAGCCCAACCTGTGAAGACACAAGGGACAGGCTAAGTTCGAGCCTAGCTTTCTGCTTCCGCTGGCCCTGCCTTATCAAAGCCCCGTACGGGAGCAAAGTTGGCATACAACCAAGTAGAGCACTGTCCCTAATCCGCGGCTATAGGGAAGCGCTCCTCTCTATTAAACTAACAGGAATGCCATGGAGTGGGTATCAACCTTCCATTCGGTGGTTTCTACAACCGTCTTTCGTCTGGTTCCGGTGAAGACCGGAATAAGACTTATCGACTCAGATTGCGTCTAGTACGGTCGATTAATAAAATGGAATGTTCCGTTTTATCAAGAACGCAATCCGGAACAGCTGTCTGAGCGATTCTTAGACCAAACAGACACCTGTTACCACGTACCGGTTGCTTTTTCATCGAGGAATGACCGTCGATTCTTTGTAAACGGGGAAATGTTCCTTTCAAACACTTCACTTCGATTACCTGCGTTTAGAATTAATTCCCAAAACGGGCAAGTCGGATCTATTCCCCTCAAGAGACTCGTTGTAGGACGTTTCTCGTTGAGCTGGCCCTTCGGACAGACTCGATTCGCTATAAGAGAATCCGATTACCATGTCCTGGATAAGGATCAGTAATTAAGGGAAACGGTCCGATACATGCTTCATACTACACCCGAATTATTTACAGTTCGGGGCAGTGTGTTAAATACTCATTACAGTACAGGGCTTAACTGACTAGGACATGTACATGATCAATAGAGTAGACAGTAGTCCTTCGATTGGCAATAATTATTACTCCCTGAATTGCCCCCATAATTCAAATGATTCAACTTCCGGTGTCGTTATTCCTTCCTGACAATGACTTTAGAAACACAGTATTGGCCCAGAGATCGTAGTTCAACGTTCTTCTGGCCTGCCTATCGACATAACCGTTACATCTTCATTAGAAGTAGACAGTTCTTACCGATTGGTGGTTTTTTAAGGTACGTCAATCAGTAATTTATGCTTACATTTGTTGCCGACCTCTCGCATTCAAGATTTGGCGATGAACACAACAATTATTGTTCGATGCTCCAATGCGCTTAACTTCAAAGTTCAGATCCATTTCTCTCCAAACTTTTACGTTCTTCGGAAGCGGCCGCTTCGTAAGTTATAAACTGAGACTTAAATTCGTCTTGCTTGGCGAACACTATCAGGGAAGTGAGTTCTTTGCTTTCAGTAAAAACGAATTTCATCAGGTTTTACAGCCGTATGGTTATTCAACCGTTCTTATAAACCTGTATTCCTACTGAGACCAAGTTGCCTTTGGTGCTTCCTAACCCATCACATTTCACAACCTTTCTGTGAACTGTGTTCCCTTAGATATAACCTGATCTTGTACCCTGTCAAGGGTCTCAAGTTCTATATAAAACATTCGAGGGCTGTAAGAGCCACAGTAGGGGTTATTCAACCTCTGTAGGAGAAGGATATTTCAGCAGTGTATTCAAACACTGGATATCCTATTCCTTTAATTAGTAATAAGATCCTTCTGATAACGTCTTAAAACGTTTCAATCAGAAATTATTTCTCTCTGGACACACAAGTGGACTCTCAGCGAGTACTTACCTAATTAATACACAAATTACTAAATACATGAACAGTTGTGTTTATATTTAGTAGTACCGTAGGTACTCTTACCAAGTGCTACGATTTCTCGGGACCGGCATTGTGTTGGACGATCCTCCCGACCGATGCTGCAAAGTCATCAGGTATTAAATGACTGGTAATGTATTTTTGACATAAAAATGAAGTTTTTTAAAGTAAAACATATTTTTATTAGAAAATACTTACCAGTCATTTCAGATTCCCGCCTCCCAACCCCGCGTCGTCACCCAACACTAAACGCTGCAAGTTAACGGTGAAATTAAAAGTGGGGGTCACATGGCCCGTGCGCCGGTATTACCGGCGGCCGTGTGTATCACACACGCGTGAGGGCTATGCATGGCTGCGCGAGCTTCTTTTCTGGATGAATTAACGGTGTTGAGATTATATATCAGGTATTAAATGACTGGTAAGTATTTTCTAATAAAAATATGTTTTACTTTAAAAAACTTCATTTTGAGATTTAAATTTCGACATTTTGACCCAGAGACAAGTGGACATCTGACAAAAAATAATAAGGTGTTCCATATTTGAACTAGAAACGTCCGTTTGTGTATAAGTATATTTCCAATAGTTGCGATTTAATATTGAGACTAGCTAACCCGGCACGACGTGAACTTCCTCTACCAAATTGGTTGTTGTATGTGGGAAACGGTTAGCTGCTGAACATGTATTTAAATGTTTAACTCTGTTAAATATTTGTATTCCCTTTAAATTGTTTATTTTAATCGTCATACATGTGTATTATTAGACAAAGGTGTTAGACCAAATGGGATCTTAGTTAAAGTGTGCGTATATACTTTAAATTACCTCCCTTTAAGTACTACCAGGATTTCTTTCTTGTGATTCGTATAAATAAGTTTGATAAACATTAACATTTCAACTAGACGGCAACATTTATTGTGAAACAGATATTTCTGTGGTTTATATATGTTCATGTGTGCACTTCTTCATCTAGAATTACTGCGTAATATATGATAGCATGTAAGGAACCAAATTACATTTACTCTCTTGTTCATGGTTCCCGGTTTAACATACTATCAAACTAAAAAAGCGTCTGAGGCAGGTAACTAATTCAGTTTACTGTTTAGACTAGATACAGTATGAATTTCGCTTAAATACAAATGTACATATATTCAATTAATATACTGGCGTTTGTCTTTTGTTTTTAATTTGTAAAACTCACACGTGTATATAGAGTGTAAAAGGGATGTTTTAGAAGTCATTCCCTTAAATTAATGTACTTAGTAAGGACAAAGAGAAATTAAGATATGTGGTCACGCTGGCAGATCTAAATATTCCCCTTGTTCGAAATTTCTAAGCAACCCTACAGGAAGCCGCCTCCTGGCGGCTTCCAATAACCTGAGGTCAAAGTCTGCAGACGTGTATTACAGTGGGGAAAAAATGATAATTGCGGTGTTAGCAGTTTGTAGTTAATACACTTTAGATACAATTATTATCCCCCGCTTTTTCGAAGAAAAAAGGGGGGTTATTAATTTGGGTTTGTCCGTCTGTCGCACTTCGTTTCCGTGCAATAACTGCCACAAATGTTAACCGTTTTTGTTCAAACTTGGTAACAAGGTTAAATGCCTTAAGGGCTAGGCCAAGTTCGATCGTCACATTCGGCGGACTTTATTCGGTGGAGTTATGGCCCCTTAATTAACAAAAAATGTCCTTTGTTGCTGTTTCCGTACAATTACTCCCACAAGTGTGAACCTTTTTTGTTCAAACTTGGTAACAAGGTTTAATGCCTTAAGGGCTAGACCAAGTTCGATCGTCACTTTCGGCGGACTTTATTTGGTGTAGTTATGGCCCCTTATTTAACAAAAAATGCCGTTTGTTGCTGTTTCCGTGCAATAACTGCCACAAATGTGAACCTTTTTTTGTTCAAACTTTGTAACAAGGTTAAATGCCTTAAGGGCTAGGCCAAGTTCGATTGTCACTTTCGGCGGACTATATTTGGTGGAGTTATGGCCCCTTAATTAACAAAAAATGTCCTTTGTTGCTGTTTCCGTACAATTACTCCCACAAGTGTGAACCTTTTTTGTTCAAACTTGGTAACAAGGTTAAATGCCTTAAGGGCTAGACCAAGTTCGATCGTCACTTTCTGCGGACTTTATTTGGTGGAGTTATGGCCCCTTATTTAACAAAAAATGTCGTTTCTAGCTGTTTCCGTGCAATAACTGCCACAAATGTGAACCATTTTTTTTTTCAAACTTGGTAACAAGGTTAAATGCCTTAAGGGCTAGGCCAAGTTCGATCGTCACTTTCTGTGGACTTTATTCGGTGTAGTTATGGCCCCTTATTTAACAAAAATTGTCGTTTGTTGCTGTTTCCGTGCAATAACTGCCACAAATATGAATCTTTTTTTTTTCAAACTTTGTAACAAGGTTAAATGCCTTAACAGCTTGGCTAAGTTCGATCGTCACTTTCGGCGGATTTTATTCCTACAATATTTCCTGCAAGCGGGGGATATAAATTTCATGAATTTGCTTGTTGTCCTTGTTATGATTCTCAAATACTGCAGATGTATTACAGTGGGTAAAAGCCGATAATTGCAGTGTTAGCAGTTTGTTTTTAATACACTTTAACGTCAATTATTGTCTGTGTTAAATCACCCCAATTGGATAGTTTGGGGTTTGTTTGTAGTTTAATTACGATAACTACGGTCAGACTTTTTGATTTGTTTAATTGGATCTGTGTTTTTTTTTGCTTGGAACATTCATCTCCATCAAATCTTGGACAAGTTCGAAACTGGGCCATATGAGGTCAAAAACGAGGTCACTAGGTCAAATTGAAGGGAAATCTTGTTAACACTCTGGAGGCCACATTTTCAACTTGAGCATGTTGAAACTTTATCAGAATGTTTGTCTTAATGATATGTAGGTCAAGTTCGAATATGGGTCATGTCGGGTCAAAATGTAGGTCACTAGGTCAAATTGAAGGAAAATCTTGTTAACACTCCAGAGTCAAGTTCGAATATGGGTCATATTGGGTCAGAAACTAGGTCAATAGGCCAAATTGAATGGAAATCTTGTTAACACTGTAGAAGCCGCAGCTTGAAATTTGGTCAGAATGTTGAGCTGTATGAAATGTAGGCCAAGTTCGAATATGGGTCATGCCGGTTCAAAAACTAGGTCACTAGGCTAAATTGAAGGATAATCTTGTTAACACTGTAGAGGCCATATTTTCAACTTGAGCATGTTGAAATTGTGTCAGAATGTTTGTCTTAAAGATATCTAGGTCAAGTTTAAATATGGGTCATATTGGGTCAGAAACTAGGTCACTAGGCCAAATTGAGGGGAAATCTTGTTAACTCTGTAGAAGCCACATGTTTTGCTTCAGAAGTTTGACATTTAATGAGAATGTTTATCTAAATGATATCTAAGCAAAGTTCGAATATGGGTCATGTAGGGTCTAAAACTAGGTCACTAGGCCAAATTGAAGGAAAATCTTGTTAACACTTTGGATGCCGCATTTTTTGCTTCAGCAGCTTGACATTTGGTCAGAATGTTTGTCTGAATTATATCTAGGTCAAGTTCTAATATGGGTCATATTGGGTTAGAAACAAGGTCAATAAAGGAAAATATTGTTCAAACTCGGGAGGCCACATTTTTACTTTGAGCAAGTTGAAAATTTGTCAGAATGTTGTCTTGATGATATCTAGTCCATGTTGGAATATGGGTCATATAAGGTAAACAAATATAGATCACTAGGCCAAATGAAGGAAAATCTTGTTAACACTGTGGAGGTTGCATTCAGAATAATTGTCTTGATGTGTTTTACATTGCAGTACTGTACATTGTATAATTAAGGTGAGCGATCTAGGGCCATCATGGCCCTCTTGTTCATAATACGTATATAATGTATATATGTTTTATTTATCAACTTACACTTTTGCAAATAAATATGATTTATATTGAAATAAAATATAAAATTAAAAGAACAACACAATGTTTATTGTTATTTATTCTTTAATACCAATACATGTATAATGTAGTAAACATAAGACCCAAAAAACGAAACATAGATTTGTACCTCAATTTGAGACCACCTGTCTTAAGAGACCACTTACAGCATTTCCCTTGGGTGGTCTCTTAATACAAGTTTGACTATATATTTATACAGAGATGACTATATATTTATTCAAAGATGACTATATATTTATACAGAGATGACTATATATTCAAAGATGACTATATATTTATTCAGAGATGACTATTTATTTATACAGAGATGACTATATTTATACAGAGATGACTATATATTTATACAGAGATGACCATATATTCAGAGATGACTATATATTTATTCAGAGATGACTATATATTTATACAGAGATGACTATATATTTATACAGAGATGACTATATATTTCAGTGGTTTAGATAGTTCCTCCTGTTTCCAGTGTATATCCCTGTTAAAGAATCTGGCAGCCGGTGGAAGAGCTATCATCTGTACAATCCATCAACCCAGTGCAAAGCTCTTTATGATGTTTGATCATGTAAGTACTTAATATAGGACTTTTTCCAATGGTCCAGATAAGAAGGGGTATATAGCTCTTTTAGCGATAATGTCTGTCTTATCACCCACAACATAGGGTTAGAGGATCAAATAAGGATTTTACAATATGCAAAACACCCCTTATCTAGAGATTTGCATTTTGTTCACACATGATTTTTTGACTAGAATTTAGTGGTGCTGCGATCGCTCATCAGCTATGACAAGGACTATCTATCTAGGTGCCGTTAGTTTGAATCCTGGCTTGACTATTCATTTTTTTCTGATGATTGACAAAAGCTATTTTAGCTAGCGCCCTTTTCAAAACAATGGGCTAAATAGTTTATGTTTGAATGTAACCAGTTGCCTAGGAAGAATGTTGCATGGAGCACTGTTGCCAGATTGCGAGGAAACATAAGTAAGGTGAACAGGCTGCCGCTGCCATGATATAACCGAAATACCATTGAAAATGGTTATGCCCTCCAAACAATAAATTGACAATAAAATAATAGGAGAAATGAAGCATGTCACAAACAATGATGTCTGTCATTACAAAGACCCTTGGATGAATAATCCATGTTGTCAGTCATAAAAGCTAGATAAAAATCCTGCTTCTGATTTCCGGTATGAAACAGTCTTTTCTTCAGAAATTAAACTTATTGCACATACAACAGGCAGATGACTTTGAAAATATTAAGTTAAGACATATAGACAATTTCTATAAATTAAAGTGTAATTATTGAATAGAGTTGAAGCCATTGTAGAAAAAGGAGAATATCTTTTGCCACAATGATTCTAAAAAGTGTCTGCTGCAGATGCATCAAAATAAAAAGTGTAAAAGGATGCATCCTAGAGTATGCTGAAGAGTTCAAAATGGGATATTACACATTGTTAGTAAAAGGGGAGAGTAAAGTGGTATTTTGATAAATATCCCTCTTTTTTGACCAACCACACCTTATATGCTTCTTAAGGTAGAACCTTATAGTTCTCAATAGAATTCCCTCACTGAGACATTTATTTTGAGTACCCACAACATAAGGTATGAAGGTTAATTAACCCTTTATTACCTGCAAATGCATTTTGACTCGTCTGCAATTTTCCTTTTTGCCACAATGTTTTCAACTCTGTTCAATAAAAATACTTGCAGTTATAGAGATTTTCCATATTTTCATAGTCCTCTGCTTCAGATTGGTGGTATGTAGGAAGGGGTTAAGTATTTTAGAACATAAGATGCATATACCCTTATCTAGAACTCTACATGTGTTTATCATTTCCTTCTTTTCATGACCTGGTGGCAAATGATTCTATTTCAAAACATCCTTAAGATAAACATTGCTGAAATAGTAGTAATTTAGTGCTATGCACAAAGTTCTATAATACATATTTAGAAACACATCAGTCATTAGGCAAGAGTTTCATGACATTAAATGTTGATAAGTTGAAATGTTTATGGTTCACACAGAGTTTTTCCTCTTAGATCATATGTTAATCATTAACTTAGTGTGTCATTTGTCATGTGATTTTAACCTTTAACCCATACAGACAACATTTGACACATTAGCAGCAGAAGACTATTAGCCCTTTCAAGGCTGGAATTATTCAAATGATTTATCTTGCTGAGCATTTGGAAACGTTCAATAATATGTTCATAGAATATAGTTTGGGAATACCAAGATATAAAATGTTGAGTAAAAAACTGCTTTGGCATTGTGTCCATCGTGCGTCTGTGCGTGCGTCTGTAAACAATTGCTTGTGAACGCGATAAAGTCTTTAGTTTTGATTGTATCTCAATCAAACTTATACAGTAGTTAGTTATCCATGAGAGCTCGGTTCCTTTCGCAAACCAGATAGATCCGCCCATGCAAGACTGGATTATGGCCCTTGAAATTGTCAAAATTGCTATAATAGAGCTTGTGAACACAATAGAGGCTCCATTTACTATCTGATCTTCACCAAATTAAGATAGTAGTTAAATATTGATGAGAGCTCGGTTCCTTTCGAGGACCAGCCAGATGTGCCCTTGCATGACTGGATTATGGCCCATGAAATTATTAAAATTGCTATAATACAGCTTGTGAACACACTAGAGCCTCCATTTACTATCCGATCTTCATCAAACTTAGGTAGTAGTTAAATATTGATGAGAGCTCGGTTCCTTTTGCAAACAGCCAGATCTGCCCATGCAAGACTTGATTGTGGCCCTTGAAATTGTCAAAACTGCTATAATACAGCTTGTGAACACAATAGAGCCTCCATTTACTATCGGATCTTCACCAAACTTAGATAGTAGTTAAATATTGATGAGAGCTCGGTTCCTTTCGCAAACCAGCCAGATCCGCCCATGCAAGACTGGATTATGGCCCTTGAAATTGTCAAAATTACTATAATAGAGCTTGTGAACACAATAGAGCCTCCATTTACTATCCGATCTTCACCATACATACATGCTCTGAAATGAAAATGACCAAAGAACCGTGCCAGTAGAGCTTAGCCCCTCATGGGCATCTTGGTTTTGTGTGCAATTTCTCCTGTTGTAACAATGATTTCAAAATTGTCATCTAGAGATGTTTCAACAGTTGAAGCTTAACTCTTTTCATCATTCAGAAACATGTTGATGCCTCTTCAGCAGACAACTTGAGAAAACATTGTGACAAAAGGAGAAACTGCTCAATATGAGCAATTTCTCCTTTTGCCACAATGTTTTCCACTCTATCTAATTATTATACCATTATTTTCAGTCATCTGCTGCAGATTTGTTTTATGGGGAAAAGGGTTAATACATTTGTAACACTTTTCCTCAGAAGAAAATCTGCAGCATATGACTAGGCAAAAATATGGAGAACCTCTTTAAATAAGAGTAAGCTTTCAAATAGAGTTGAAATATTGGCATTGTGTCTCATATTTTTATCTCACCTGTGCAAGAATTGCTCAAGGTGAGCTATTGTGAGTGATCTCAAACTGTCCAGCGTCCGTCCGGTGTGTGTCATGTGGTGTCAACAATTGCCATGTTATCTTTATGAAAGTTGATCAGAACATTCATCTCCATCAAATCTTGGACAAGTTCGAAACTGGGCCATATGAGGTCACTAGGTCAAACTGAAGGGAAATCTTGTTAAAACTCCGGAGACCAGATTTTTATCTTGAGCATGTTTAAACTTTATCAGAATGTTTTTCTTAATGATATCTAGGTCAAGTTCAAATATGGGTCATATTGGGCCAGAAACTAGGTCATTAGGACAAATTGATTGGAAATCTTGTGAACACTGGAGACCGCATTCTTTGCTTCAGCAGCTTGAAATTTTGTCAGAATGTTTATCTTAATGATATCTATGCCAAGTTCAAAAACTAGGTCACTAGGCCAAATTGAAGGAAATTATTGTTAACACTCTTGAGGCGGCATTTTTTGTTTCAGCATCTTCAAATTTGTTCAGAATGTTTTTCTTAATGATATATAGGCCAAATCTGAATATGGGTCACTAGTTCAATTTGAAGGACAATTTTGTAAACACTCTGGATGCTGCATTTTTTGCTTCAGCATCTTCAAATTTGGTCAGAATGTTTCTCTTAATAATATCTAGGCCAATATGAATATGGGTCATATTGGGTTAAAAAATAGGTCACTTGAGCAAATTGACCAAATTGAAGGAAAATATTGTTAAAACTCCGGAGGCCGCATTTTTACTTTGAGCAAGTTGAAATTTTGTCAGAATGTTTGTCTTGATGACATCTAATCCATGTTCGAATAAGGGTCATATCAGGTTAAGAAAATTAGGTCACCTGGCCAAATGAAAGAAAATCTAGTTAACACTCAAAAGGATGCATTTTGAATCTTTGTCAGAATAATTGTCTTGATGTGTTTTGTTTTAGAAATCACATTGCCTAATTCAGGTGAGGGATTTAGGGCCATGATGACCCTCTTGTTGTTTAAACCCTTTCCCACAAACAACAATTCTTGCATCAGACAACTTTAAAGCATCCAGGCAAAAAGATGGAAACACTCTAAAATTGAAAATATAATTATTAAATAGAGTTGAAAACATTGTGGCAAAAGTAGAAATTGTTCATGATGAACATCTTTCCCTTTGTTACAATATTTTCAGAAGTTGTCTCCTGCAGATGTGTCAAAATGTTTCTGCATGTGAGAAATGGGTTACTACACAAATTAAAGACTGTTTTCCACATGATTTGGTAAACATTGATCATACACAATGACCTACACATTGTTTATATTTTGCAGCTGTTCATGCTTGCAGATGGAGAATGTGTGTATAAAGGTGGAACCAGAAATCTACTGCCCTATTTCAAATCTTTGAACCTGGAATGTCCCCCATACAACAACCCTGCAGATTACGGTAACTAATTTCAACTTTCTGAAAATTACAACTGGAATTTCATCAGGTTCATGAATCATAGTGTGGGAAAGGGTTATATAGCAGATAGGTTCATGAATCACGGTGTCTAAACAGTGGGAAAGGGTTTTATAGCAGATAGGTTCATGAATCACTGTGTGTATACAGTGGGAAAGTTTTATATAGGAGATAGGTTCATGAAACATGGTGTATAAACAGTGGGAAAGGGTTTTATAGGAGATATGTTCATGAATCACGGTGTCTAAACAGTGGGAAAGGGTTATAGGTTCATGAATCACGGTGCCTAAACAGTGGGAAAGGGTTATATAGGGGATAGGTTCATGAATCACTGTGTATACAGTGGGAAAGGGTTATATAGCAGATAGGTTCATGAATCACGGTGTCTAAACAGTGGGAAAACATTTCATAGGAGAAAGGTTCATGAATCACTGTGTGTATACAGTAGGAAAGGGTTTAATAGGAGATAGGTTCATGAATCACAGTGTGTATACAGTGGGAAAGGGTTTTATAGGAGATAGGTTCATGAATCACTGTGTAAACAGTGGGAAATAGTTTTATAGGAGATAGGTTCATGAATCACAGTGTGTATACAGTGGGAAAGGGTTTTATAGGAGAAAGGTTCATGAATCACAGTGTGTATACAGTGGGAAAGGGTTTTATAGGAGATAGGTTCATGAATCACTGTGTAAACAGTGGGAAATGGTTTTATAGGAGATAGGTTCATGAATCACGGTGTGTATACAGTGGGAAAGGGTTATAAAGGAGATAGGTTCATGAATCACGGTGTCTAAACAGTGGGAACATGTTTATAGGAGAAAGGTTCATGAATCACTGTGTATACATTGGGAAAGGGTTTTTATAGGAGAAAGGTTCATGAATCACTGAGTGTATACAGTGGGAAAGGGTTTTTATAGGAGATAGGTTCATGAATCAATGTGTGTAAACAGTGGAAAATGGTTTTATAGGAGAGGTTCATGAATCATGGTGTGTATACAGTGGGAAAGGGTTATATAGGAGATAGGTTCATGAATCACGGTGTCTAAACAGTTGGAAAACGTTTTATAGAAGATAGGTTCATGAATCACTGTGTGTATACAGTGGGAAAGGGTTTTATAGGAGATAGGTTCATGAATCACTGTGTGTAAACAGTGGGAAATAGTTTTATAGGAGATAGGTTCATGAATCAAGGTGTGTATACATCTACAACAATTTACTTTTTGCTTCAGATGACATCTCTACCTTATCCTCTAGACCAATTTCAGCCAAACTTAATAGGATTGTTACTTTAAGGGTTGTCTTTCAAAAGTGCTCTAAGATCAAACATCTTTAGAGAACTTTGGTTGCTGCTGCATCAGAAAGGGACACAAATGCCATATCTTTAAAATGTTACTTCTCTAAATCTGATTGTTTGATTCCAAGATAATTTAGTAGAAATGTTCCTTGAGTGACCATTTACAAAATTTGTTCAAGCCATTGGTTGAAAAACATGGCAGCCAGATGACTTCAAAAATGGGGCAAAATGACAAAACTTTAAGAGTATATTCTTATTAAAGTTTTGGTCTGATTTCAAGATAGTTTATCAGAAATGTTCCTTTAGTGATACTGTACATAATTTGTTCAATTTGTCATATTGATTGGTTGAAAAAGATTGCTGCAAGGTGACATCAGAAAAGTGGTAAGGTTCTTTTAAAACCAATGAACAGATATCAACCAAAAGTCAAAGGCAGGTTCCTGTGGTGATCCTCTTTGAATTCTTTCAAAGATTTTATGCATTATTACAAAATGTCCTTTACTGATTTCTGTTTCATTTGAGTTTATTCCCACTCTTGATAAAATGTTCACCTTTATTTGCAGTAGCATTTGCTACTATACTATAACTCAGGTGATCGATTTAGGGCCATCCCTCTTGTTTCATGATGTTATGTGAACGTGTTTGATATTTATAAATTTGTTTATGCTTAAATTGAAGACAAAAAGCATTTTGAAAAAAAAAGATGGAGCAATGGCCATACACTTCTAAAATGTATATATTTGTGAAAATAATGCATTTATGTGTATTGAATGATACAATGAGATTCAATAAAGTTGTCAATTTAAAAAAAAATGTCTTTCCTTTATACAAGTCACATCCCTTTAAGATATTGAGCATCCACGTAAATATAAATACTAAAGCTTTATAAAGTAATTATCACCTAAATTCATTATCACCTGTGACTGAATTAATAGCAAACATTGGGGTGTTTGTTGAATACCCTGCATCATTGGGGTTTTGACTATCCTATAAATTTGATCATTTTCATTCATATAGGTTTTGACTACTCTGCATTTTCAATCATATGGGTTTTGACTACCCTGTATTTTCAACCATATGGGTTTTGACTACCCTTTTTTAGCTCACCAGAGCACGTAGTCCTCAAGGTGAGTTATTGTGATCGCCTTTTGTCCGTCGTTCGTCGTCAACATTTGCTTGTTACTACACTAGAGGCAACATTTTGCATCCAATCTTTATGAAAGTTTATCAGAACATATATCTTGATCAACTCTAGGCCAAGTTCGAAACTGGGTCATGTGGGGTCAAAAGCTAGGTCACTAGGTCAAATTTAAGGAAAATCTTGTTAACACTCCTGAAGCTGCATTTTTCGCTTGAGCATGTTGAAACTTTGTCAGAATGTTTGTGTTGGTGATATCTAGGCCAAGTTCGAATATAGGTCATGTCGGGTCAAAAACTAGGTCACTAGGCCAAATTGAAGGAAAATCTTGTTAACACTCTAGAAGCCACATTTTAAACTTGAGCATGTTGAAACTATGTCAGAAGGTTTGTCTTGATGATATATAGGCCAAGTTCGAAACTGGGTCATGTCCGGTCAAAAACTAGGTCACTAGGCCAAATTGAAGGAAAATCTTGTTAACACTCTGGAAGCCACATTTTAAACTTGAGCATGTTGAAACTTTATCAGAAAGTTTGTCTTGGTGATATCTAGGCCAAGTTTGAATATAGGTCATGTCGGGTCAAAAGCTAGTCACTAGGCCAAATCGAAGGAAAGTCTTGTTAACACTCTGGAAGCCACATTTTAAACTTGAGCATGTTGAAACTTTGTCAGAAAGTTTGTCATGATGATATCTAGGCCAAGTTCGAATATGGGTCATGGCCGGTCAAAAACTAGGTCACTAGGCCAACTTTAAGGAAAATCTTGTTAACACTTTGGAAGCCACATTTTTGGCTTGAGCATGTTGAAACTTTGTCAGAAAGTTTGTCTAAGTAATAGCTAGGCCAAGTTCTAATATGAGTCATGTCAGGTCAAAAACTAGGTCACTAGGCCAAATTAAGGAAAATCTCGTTAACACTCTTAAAGCCGCATTTTAACCTTGAGCATGTTGAAACTTTATCAGAAAGATTGTCCTGATGATATCTAGGCCAAGTTCGAATATGGGTCATGTCATGACAAAAACTAGGTGACTAGACCAAATTTAAGGGAAATCTTGTTAACACTTTGGAAGCCACATGTTTGGCTTGAGCATGAGAGAGTTATGTCTTAAATAGCCCTTCCAGGTGAGCGATTCCAGGGCCTCATGGCCCTCTTGTTGTGTCACCTGTGTAGCATGGTAGGCACTTAGGGATTACTTTTTTTTTTGTCCGGCGTCTGTCCGTCCGTCCGTCTGTCTGTCGTCACACTGTTTCGTCAAGTTTTCAAATAACTTTTTTTTAGCTCACCTATGCACGAAGTGCAAGGTGAGCTATTGTGATCACATTTTGTCCGGCGTCTGTCCGTCGTGCGTCGTCAACATTTGAGCTTGTTAACACTCTACGGGCTACATTTTGCATCCAATATTCATGAAAGTTTATCAGAACGTTCATCTCCATAAAATCTTGGGACAAGTTCGAAACTGGGCCATATGAGGTCAAAAACTAGGTCGAATTGAAGGGAAATCTTGTTAACACTCTGGAGGCCACATTTTTTGCTTCAGCAGTTTGTCAGAATGTTTGTCTTAAAAATATCTAGGTTAAGTTTGAATATGGGTCATGCTGGGTCAAAAACGAGGTCACTAGACCAAATTGAAGGAAAATCTTGTTAACACTTTGGATGCCGCATTTTTTGCTTCAGCAGCTTGAAATTAGGTCAGAATGTTTGTCTGAATTATATCTAGGTCAAGTTTGAATATGGGTCATATTGGATCAGAAACTAGGTCAATAAAGGAAAATATTGTTCAAACTCCGGAGGCCGCATTTTTACTTTGAGCAAGTTGAAACTTTGTCAGAATGTTGTCTTGATGACATCTAGTCCATGTTGGAAAATGGGTCATATCATGTAAAAAAATATAGATCACTAGGCCAAATAAAGGAAAATATTGTTAACACTGGAGGTTGCATTCGGAATAATTGTCTTGATGTGTTTTGCATTGCAGTACATTGTATAATTAAGGTGAGCGATCCAGGGCCATCATGGCCCTCTTGTCTACAAGGATTGCATTGAAACTTCTGACAAATGTTTATATCAATGTGTGTGATGTGTTCACAAAAGGGGGATAATCCAAATATATTTTATATCAGAGTTATTGCCCCTTTTCTGTCAAAAATTAAAATTTTCTGACAAGGCCCCGGCAGATGACACACGTGCTCCGGGGAGCACTCCATTCTAGTTTTTCAACTATATGGGTTTTAGGCCCTTCTTGGCAGGATGACCTATGGGGATCACCCTGCATTTCTCCAGCAGATATAGTGCAGTGTATGCTAAAATACAGTTAAACTCTCACCTTGTATTTACAGTGATGGAGGTGGCAGCCGGCGAATGTGGTGAGGACAAAGTGCAGCTACTGGTACAGTCAGTAAAATCTGGTAATCTGGATAAACAAATAGCTAGTCAGCTCTCAGAGTCACAGAGGTACATACTATTTTCATAGGACTAGATACAGGGAGTGAACAGTCCTACAATCTCTTTTATTTCTCCATGTTTTGGGTACTCAAAAGAATCGTAGGGTTTGAAAGTCAAATAAGGAATTTAGAACATGAAAAATGGGGTTTATTTAATGCATTGTATTTTACTCACATTATACTCTGAACCCTTTCCCAAATGCAGAAAATCTGCTGCAGATAACAATCGAGACAAAAATATTGAAAAGTCTTCTGGGGCAGATGGATCAAATATTTTCTGCATGTGGGAAAGGGTTCTTAAGTTAAAAATTTATTCATGAATGGATCATTGACTGTTAGTTCCAAGGAACTGAAGAGTGGTGATAATTATTTATGTTCACTCCTGCAGACTCATGTTGATGCATCTGCAGCAGGCATCTTCTAAAAACAATTTGGCAAAAAGAGGAAATTGCTCATAATAAGAATTTTGCTTTTAAGCCATAGTGTTTTTAGCTCACCTATGCACAAGGTGAGCTATTGTGATCACAATTTGTCCCGCGTCCGTCCGTTGTGCGTCGTCCATCGTCAATATTTGGGCTTGTTAACACTCTACAGGCTACAATTTGCATCCAATCTTCATGAAAGTTAATCAGAACATTCATCTCCATCAAATCTTGGACAAATTCGAAACTTGGCCATATGAGGTCAAAAACTAGGTCACTCGGCCAAATTGAAGGGAAATCTTGTTAACACTCTGGAGGCCACATTTTCAACTTGAGCATATTGAAATTTAACCAGAATGTTTGTCATGATGATTTGTAAGTCAAGTTCGAACATGGGTCATGTTGTGTCAAAAAGTAGGTCACTAGGTCAAATTGAAGGAAAATCTTGTAAACACCTTAGAGGCCGCAAGTTTTGTTTCAGCAGTTTGAAATTGTGTCAGAATGTTTGTCTTAAACATTTCTAGGTCAAGTTCGAATATAGGTCATATTGGGTCAGAATCTAAGTCACTAGGTCAAATCGAAGGAAAATCTTGTTAACTCTGTAGAAGCCGCTATTTTGGCTACAACAGCTTGAAATTTGGTCAGAATGTTTATCTAAATGATATCTAGGCCAAGTTTGAATATGGGTCATGCTGGGTTAAGAACTAGGTCACTAGGCCAAATTGAAGGAAAATCTTGTTAACACTCTGGATACTGCATTTTTGTGTCACCTGCGTAACATGGTAAGCACTAAGGGATTACTTTTTTTTTGTCTGTCTGTCTGTCCGTCTGTCGACCAGTGTCGGTTGGTCGGTGTGTCGGTCTGTCATCACACTTTTTTTTTCACGTTTTCAAATAACTTTTTTTCTACTCAAAGGATTACATTGAAACTTCTGACTAATGTTTATATCAATGTGTGTGATGGGTTCACGAAAGGGGGATAATCTGAATAGTTTTTATATCGAGTTATTGCCCCTTTTCTGTCAAAAATTAAAATTTTCTGACAAGGCTCTGGGGAGCATTCCATTCTAGTTAACTTGAGCATGATGAAAATTTATCAGAATGTTTGTTTTCAGAAGTTTGAAATTTTGTCATAATGTTTGTCTTAAAGGTATCTAGGTCAAGTTCGAATATTGGGTCAGAAACTAGGTCACTAGGCCAAATTGAGGGAAAATCTTGTTAACTCTGTAGAAGACGAATTTTTGGCTACAGCAGCTTGACATTTGATGAGAATGTTAAACTAAATGATATCTTAGCCAAGTTCGAATAAGGGTCATGTAGGGTATACAAAAAGGTCACTAGGCCAAATTGAAGGAAATTCTTGTTAACACTTTAGATGCCGCATTTTTTGCTTCAGCAGCTTAAAATTTTGTCAGAATGTTTGTCTGAATTATATCTAGGTTAAGTTCGAAGTCATATTGGGTCAGAAACAAGGTCAATAAAGTAAATATTGTTCAAACTCCGGAGGCCACATATCTAGTCTATGTTGAAATATAGGTCATATCAGGTAAAAAAATATAGATCACTAGGCTAAATGAAGGAAAATCTTGTTAACACAGGAGGTTGCATTCAGAATAATTGTCTTGGATGTGTTTTGCATTGCAGTGCATTGTATAATTAAGGTGAGCGAACTAGGGCCATCATGGCCCTCTTGTTGAATTTATTTAACTATTATAGCTTCATTTATATAGGTTGACCATGTTTTTTGCCTGAACATTTTCCAAATTGTCTGTTGCAAATGTATGTGTATATTAGTTAGTCTAGGCATAGTATAGCTTGCATATTTTCACCAAAGCACTTTTGGTGTGCTTGGTTTCAGAATAATTTTGATTCTGTAACGTTTGGATTTTCATTGCCCGACTTTTAACCTGTTTGTAATAAATTATGAAATACATACACTATTACTAGGGTCTTGAAATTTATAATTATTATCCCCCGCCTATGAAATAGGGAGGGGGATATTGAAATGGCGTTGTCCGTCCGTCCTTCCTTCCTTCCGTCCTTCCGTCCGTCCGTCACCTGCATTTTCTCAGTAACTAGCTGGTAGAATTTCATGAAACTTATAATAAATATGAACCACTATACTGGGATGATGCCCGTCGAATTATTTTTTTGATTAGTCAATTTTCCTTGGAGTTATTGCCCTTGATTTTTTGAAAAATCTACGTTTTCAGCCATTTCTCAGTAACTAGCGGGTAGAATTTCATGAAACTTAAAATAAATATGAACCACTATACTGGGATGATGCCTGTCTAATTTTTTTTTTGATTAGTCAATTTTCCTTGGAGTTATTGCCCTTGATTTTTTGAAAAATCTACGTTTTCAGCCATTTCTCAGTAACTAGCAGGTAGAATTTCATGAAACTTAAAATAAATATGAACCACTATACTGGGATGATGCCTGTTCATTTTTCATTTGGATTAGTCAATTTTTCTTAGAGTTATTTCCCTTGATTTATTAAAAAATCCACGCCTACAGTTATTTCTCAGTAACTAGCTGCTAGAATTTGATGAAACTTGAATGTAATATTAACCAACTTCCTCCATTATTCCCCTCCAACTCTTTTTTGGATTCCTTAATTTTTTTAGAGTTACTGCCCCTGATTTATTAAAAAATCCACGCCTACAGTTATTTCTCAGTAACTAGCTGCTAGAATTTGATGAAACTTGAATGTGATATGAACCAACATCCTGCAATGAACTTCTGAATAAATATGGTATAAAATCATTTACATTTATTATAACACTGTCTGATACATAATTATCCATGCATTTTAGCTCCACTTTAAGAAGAGTAAAGATATCTATTGTATTTTGTGTCACTGTTGGTTTAAGAAGCAAAACCTAGTATTCACATTTTTCCTGTGTTATTTAAGAAATAACAAATGACACCCCTTTAGTTTTGTAATATTGATTATTAACCCTTTCACCGCATAAATACTCTGTTGAAAATAGTGCAGTTCCAGATAAGACGCCGCTTTTAAAGGTGGCGTCTTATCTTGGACTGCACTATTTTGCAATAATTGATGTTCCCGAGTAAGCAGTTTCGGAAAATACAGTTTTATTTAATCGTCCCTCTGATTTATTTCGTTAAAATATTTTATCATAAAGTAATCCCAGTCGATATTTTATAATTTGGCGCGGAACGGGATAAACCAGTGTCATAACTTTATTCTTTCCCCTTGATCTTGTGCGAAGAAGTTGAAATTTAAAGGTCAATTGCACATTAAACATAAAGACCTTCATGCACAAACAAGCCATCAATTACAAACAAGCCATCGTTGGCGGGGGATATCTTTTCACTGAAAATGCTTGTTTATCATGGAATTTCAGCAAAACTAATTTCATACTGTGAGACATTTTTAGCTCTACTATTCGAAGAATATGAGAGCTTTACTACTCGCCCCGGCGTCGGCGTCGGCGTCCGGTTAAAGTTTTAGGGCAAGTTGGGATTTTCATTCATAAGTATTTGTGCTAGGGCTTTCATATTTGGAATATAGTTACATCTTATACCTTTCTTCACATTGAATGCTAAAGATGCTGAGTGTGACCTTCCTTTTGGGGGAAAAAAAATGATTTTCGGGGGTTAAAGTTTTAGGGCAAGTTGGAATTTTTTTTTATTTTTTTTTCTCAATAAGTACTTGTGCTAGGGCTTTCATATTTGGAATATAATTACATCTAATACCTTTCTTTATATTGTATGCTGAAGATTCTGAGTTTTACCTTCTTTTTGGGGTAAAAGACATGATTTTGGGTGGTTAAAGTTTTAGGGCAAGTTGGCATTTTCATTTAATTTTTTAATTTTTCTCTTTAAGAATTTGTGCTAGGGCTTTAATATTAAGAATATAGTTACATCTTATACCTTTCTTCACATTGAATGCTGAAGATGCTGAGTGTGACCTTCTTTTTGGGGTAAAAAACATGATTTTCGGTGGTTAAAGTTTTGGGGCAAGTAGGATTTTATTTTATTTTTTAGCTCGACTATTCAAAGAATATGAGAGCTTTACTACTCGCCCCAGCGTCGGCGTCGGCGTCCGGTTAAAGTTTTACAGCAAGTTGGCATTTTCATTCATAAGTATTTGTGCTAGGGCTTTAATATTTGGAATATAGTTACATCTTATACCTTTCTTCACATTGAATGTTAAAGGTACTGAGTGTGACCTTCTTTTTGGGGTAAAAAACATGATTTTCGGTGGTTAAAGTTTTAGGGCAAGTTGGATTATTTTTTTTTTTTTTTTTTTCTCAATAATTACTTATGCTAGGGCTTTTATATTTGGAATATAATTACATCTAATACCTGTCTTCATATTGTTTGCTGAAGATTCTGAGTGTGACCTTCTTTTTGGGGTACAAGACGTGATTTTGGGTGGTTAAAGTTTTAGGGCAAGTTGGCATTTTCATTTAATTTTTTAATTTTTCTCAATAAGTATTTGTGCTACGGCTTTAATACTTGGAATGTAGTTACATCTTATACCTTTCTTTACATTGAATGCTGAAGATGCTGAGTGTGACCTTCTTTTTGGGGTAAAAAACCTGATTTTCGGTGGTTAAAGTTTTAGGGCAAGTTGGAATTTTTTTTTTATTTTTTTTTTCTCAATAAGTACTTATGCTAGGGCTTTTATATTTGGAATATAATTACATTTAATACCTGTCTTCATATTGTATGCTGAAGATTCTGAGTGTGACCTTCTTTTGGGGATAAAAGACGTGATTTTGAGTGGTTAAAGTTTTAGGGCAAGTTGGCATTTTCATGTAATTTTTTAATTTTTCTCAATAAGTATTGGCTTTAATATTTGGAATGTAGTTACATCTTATACCTTTCTTCACATTGAATGCTGAAGATGCTGAGTGTGACCTTCTTTTTGGGGTCAAATATAATTCTTCAACATATCAAACGGGTTTTGCATGATGTCAAACATTTGGTAAACCTTTTTTTAAGGTTTTGCTATTTTTGGACTCGGGTCAGTTTTAACATTTGCGTTTAGCTCATGTTAAAGTTTCATAATTCAAATCACTTCATACTTCACACATTTGTTAAGGACCATCGTACAATTAGGTTAGATAACTCCATTGTATCCTAAATATGGAGTAATGGCCCTCGAATTACTTAGAAAATATTGCCACAATGTTTTCCACTTTTTGTCATAGGTTATCCATTCAATTATGGAGATTTTCTATGTTTTGACAAAATACGTTCAAAGTCGTCTGCTGCAGAATTACCGTATGAGGGAAAGGGTTAATAGTACTTAAGTGCAATATAATGAAATAGTGCTTTATGTGAATAAGCGGCATATAGTCGAGCGCGCTGTCCTCCGACAGCTCTTGTTTAACTTTTTCTGAATAAGTACTTGTGCTAGGGCTTTCATATTTGGAAAATAATTACATTTAATACATTTCTTCATATTATATGCTGAAGATGCTGAGTGTGACCTTCTGTTTGCGGTAAAACACATGCTTTTGGGTGGTTAAAGTTTTAGGGCAAGTTGGCTTTTTCATTTAATTTTCGATTTTTTCTAAATAAGTACTTGTGTTAGGGCTTCCATATTTGGAATATAATTACATGTAATACCTTTCTTCACATTGTATGTTGAAGATGCTGAGTGTGACTTTTAGGGGGTAAAAAACATGATTTTTGTTTGATTTTGAGAATTTTAGATAAATTCTTAATTTTTGGTTACATTTCTTTCTAATTGTGATCATTTATTTATCAAATATAATTCTTCAACATATCAAACGGGTTTTGCATGGTGTCAAACATTAGGAAAACCTTTTTTTAAGGTTTTGCTTATTTTGGACTCGGTCAGTTTTAACATTTGCGTTTAGCTCAACGTTAAAGTTACATTATTCAAATCACTTCATACTTCACATATTTGTTAAGGACCATCGTACAATTAGGTTAGATAACTCCATTGTATCCTAAATATGGAGTAATGGCCCTTGATTGACTTAGGAAATTTTATTTTTAAATTATATTTAAATGTATGTATATCTATTCAGTTGCTTTTACATATAGAGTATATAATATGATTTAATAGTACTTAAGTGCAATATAATGAAATAGTGCTTTATGTGAATAAGCGGCATGTAGTCGAGCGCGCTGTCCTCCGACAGCTCTTGTATTTTTGATTATGGACAAGGATACGGTTGGGGTAAAGTGTTTAACAAGCTATTGTGATCACGCTTTGTCTAATTTGCTTGTGGACACTCTAGGAGTCCTAGTTTGCATCTAATCTTCATCAAACCTTTCCAGTTTGCAATGCGTCTTCAAATATGAAAGGTTTAAAGAAATTGCAAATGTCCTGAATTTTAACCCTTTCCCATATACAACAAACCTGCAGCTGACGAATTTGAAAATATAACCACGAAAATTGGAAAACTTCTACTAAGGGTAGAATATTTATTTAATAGAGTTGAAAACATTGTGGCAAAGGAGAAATTTCTCATAATGAGCAATTTCTCCAATTGCAAAAATGTTTTCAAAAGTCTACTGCTGCACAGGCATCTGAAAGGGTGTGTATGAGGGAAAGCGGTAATATATAAATGGAACAATCACTGTCTTTCCCCCCGTATACAGAACTTCTCGGAGCAGCATGATGACATGCAGTGATGATAGTGATTTTCCTCATCCAGATGCCAATGAGAACACACAGCTTCTGCAAGAGGGCGCATACGCAAATGGCCACTGTCAGAATATCTCCCCTGACATGATCAACGATGATAACCTCAAACACTCTCTGGTAGGTTTTTAAATATTCCTTCACCATTGCCCACATGCTGCTAATCTGGATCAGGAAATGCCCTAATGTTATTGATTTTTCATAAGAAGCCACCTAGGGGAGAGTAAAATGTTGGTTGCTGAACACAGGTGACTGCATAATACAAGTCAAATAAAGAAGAAAATGTTTTGGTAAATCTTTACGTGGCTGCTTAACAGAGGTGACCGCTAACATAAGTTTGACTTCTGTTGAAAGTCGGGTAAAATGCCATCCAATCATACAATTTGAAACAGAAAATTGCATTTCTCACTTGCTGATGCATTTTGATTCTATTGCAGCAGGCGACTTTTGAAAATATGGTTGCAAAATGAGAAATTCCTCTTAATGAGCAATAACTCCTTTTGCTGCAGTGGTTTCCATAATTATACTTTCAGTTTTACATATTTTATATATTTTTGACAAGAGGTCTTCAAAGTAGCAGGCTATAAATTAGTTTTAGTGGGGGAAAGGGTTTATAAGTTATCTTATGTTTGTTTTTGGAAGTCGAGCCGAGCATGACAAGGGCTTTCAACCTAATTGTGAGGTTGAACCTTGGTTCAGCTATTGATTTGTTGTGATGATTGACAAAAGTCATTGTGAATAACATCAGTTGTCTATCACCAACCAATGTCCATGTGGGAAGGTAGCCTGTTACCTTGGACAAAGTTGTAATGAGAAACTGTGCGAGGCAGATAGAAAACACAGAATAAAGTTTGTGTGGGGAAAGTCAAAAAACATAATATAGTTTATGTGGGAAAGCCAGAAAACATGGAATAGTCTATGTTGGAAAGTCAGAAAACACAGAATAGTCTATATGGGAAGGTCAGAAAACACAGAAAATTGATATCCGCGGCCATAAGTCGAGGGTCCATTTTGACCCCAATTTCGGTGGTTTTGAGGTTACTCCCAGCCATAAGTCGGGGTCGACTTTTTAAAAATTTCGGCAAAAAAAATAAAAAAACATGGTTCTCGATGTAAAACTGGATAATAATGCATAAACCTGATTTTATAAATCCAAATAAGCCAAACAAACTAACTAGTCCAAATTTCTTAATATTTGTTTTAATCTATAAAAAATAAAAGCGCGAAACTCGAACAAAGGGTTTTATCGATGTCAGTGTTTCTACCATGCATTGACGAAGTTTATTAAAAGTGTGTGTAATTCACAGAGAGGTGAAGACAAGGGTGTTAAAGGTCTATGGAAAGAAGTTTGGACTCTCTGGTTATATGATAATGGTTGTAATTTCCACTGGAACAGGCTGTAGTTACAACCGACTTGCGTTCCTATAACTGTTTGTCGTGTGAAAAACACAGGGCTCAAATAAATGACGTCACTAATTTACCAGCTGAGATTGAGCCGCGACAAATGAAATACACCCATATAAATTAATGTTAAATTTACGATACTATTAGCTTAGTAAATTATACTTGTGTGATTAAACTGCACAAAGTCATACTCTTTTTTTATGACGTAGCTCATTTGTTGGGGAAAATGGTTTGCGGAAATTAAGGTCTATATAGATTTCACTCTTACCCATTTTCACATGCAATTATATGCATCTGCAGCAGACTTCTTTTGATTGAGCTCTGACAAAAGGAGAAATTACTACATTTTCTTTAAATTGGACAAATTAACTTTGAATTGAAAAGGATTTTAAAGGGTATGGTATTTATTTTTCCTTTGTTTACGGCTTTAAAACTAGATAAAAAAAATGTAAGGAAAGGATGCATCACTGATAAAAAGCAGTTTCTCTACTGTTTGTCGCGTGTAAAATATAGCCTTAGGAGAGATTGTCATTCAGTCATAAGTCGAGTCCCTGCTTCAACACCAAAATTTGAGTCTCAAAAATTCGACTTATGGCCGCGGATATACGGTAGTCTATTTGATAAATAGAATACACAGAATAGTCTATATGAGAAGGTCAGAAAGCACAGAATAGTCTATTTGATAAATAGAATACACAGAATAGTCTATATGGGAAGGTCAGAAAACACAGAATAGTCTATATGGGAAGGTCAGAAAGCACAGAATAGTCTATTTGATAAATAGAATACACAGAATAGTCTATATGGGAAGGTCAGAAAACACAGAATAGTCTATTTGATAAATAGAATACACAGAATAGTCTATATGGGAAGGTCAGAAAGCACAGAATAGTCTTTTTGATAAATAGAAAACACAGAATAGTCTATATGGGAAGGTCAGAAAGCACAGAATAGTCTATTTGGGAAGGTCAGAAAGCACAGAATAGTCTATGTGGGAAGGTCAGAAAGCATAGAATAGTTTATATGGGAAGGTCAGAAAGCACAGAATAGTATATATGGGAAGGTCAGAAAGCACAGAATAGTCTATTTGATAAATATATGGGAAGGTCAGAAAGCATAGAATAGTCTATTTGATAAATATAATACACAGAATAGTCTATTTGGGAAGGTCAGAAAGCACAGAATAGTCTATATGGGAAGGTCAGAAAGCACAGAATAGTCTATATGGGAAGGTCAGAAAGCATAGAATAGTCTATGTAAGAAGGTAACCTGTTACCTGGGACAATGTTGTATTGAGTACCTGTGGGATTTAGGCAGAAAACACTGAATAAGTTGAACTTTCAGCAGTGATGTTGAAAAACTGTGTTCAACTCCAAACAATCAAGTTTAGTCAGTTGTCTGCTTGAAAATACGGGAAGCAAAATAAAAATGTGAAAGGTGAAATTATCCATTTTTTCCTCAATAAATCATTTCCCTATATTGCTGATAATGAAATATGGCTCCTTCTGTCACTAAATTTTCATATGTTTAAAGAGATTTTTATTTATAGAGATTTCCAATGATTTTGTTTAGAAATTTTCTGTCAAGCCACTCTTGTCCGGGCTATGTCTCATCAACTGCTGACTTGAATTCAATGAAACTTTATGGAAAGCTTCACTAACAAGAGGAGATGTGCATATAATCACCATGCTCCAGTTCAATGATTTTTCCCAGAGTTGTTACCCTTTTAATATCTTTATAATATGACATAGGAATGTTTTGTCCCGCTTTTGTCCGGGCTATGTCTCAACAACTACTGAATTCCAAGTTTATTATCAGCTAATGGGTTCTTCGACATTGTTGCAGATGAGTGAAAAGGTGGCTTCATCACAGCAACTACTAACTTGAATTCAATGAACCTTTATGGGAAGCTTCACAAACAAGAGAAGATGTGCATATTAGCACCATGTTCTGATTCAATGGTTTTTCACTGTTCGTTAATTTATAATATTTTTCACCGGTTAATTAATAATTAAAATCATTAACAATTAAAACATTGTCATCCTCCATTATCCATCCTCATTAAGACACTTATTATATACAGTCAAACTTGCGATAAGTGGCAACCAAAAGGAAATTATAAAACTGGCTGCTTAACCCTTTACCGGATATAAACGCTTTCTGACGCCTCTACACGATCTCCATATAAACTCGTTTGGACGCCTCTAATCGATTCTAATCGATTTCAATGTAAACGCTTTTCGACGCCTTTGGATTTTGAATGCTTCAAAAGAACATTTTTCGTTTGAAAAGGTCCTCCAAAAGTGTATCACCATACAATTTGATTATTTACAAAGGGATCTCAGACTTTAAATCATAGTGTTACTATATAAAGTTTGTAAGTAAAAAGCGTCCAAACATGTGTAGTGTTTAAAAATTCAGTACCCAGGTTGAATGAAATGTGTCGGGAAATGATAAGCTTGAAAATACCTTATTCTTATGAAAAATATCCGTATGATAATATCCGTTTCCATTTAAATTATTTCACAAGGTTTGCTAACATTACATCCACTATGCACCATATAAAGATTGAGTCGCGACACATACAAATAGACAATCAGTTTTGTTCCAAATCTTAAGACAGTTTGTATCAATTTACATAATTGCAATTCTGGCTTTTAGTCATAACTGTTCTTCAAAGACTTCGATAAATGTTGTGTGACGATATACGAACAGTGATGACCCTGATCAGTCTTAACAGATGAGCATATTGATCTGAATATTCCCAATTATCGGACGGCGGGTTTTCATTTGACACGGTATTATTATGTGTAAACCACGTGCAACCCAGATCAAATGGAAAATTACTGACGCATGCAGTAAACATGACATTGACAACAGTGCCTTGAAGTTCATTTCTCGCTTTCTTCATGTTAAAAAATCTGGAGCAGACAACATTTAAAACGAGAAAAAATAGCTCACAATGTTATGATCCCATGCAAACACAATGAAGCAATCCTGTATGAATTTATTCTTCTGCTGTAGAATATGTCTATACGTGAGAAAGGGTTAAATAGTTTGAATTTTTTGTCAAGATGTTTTTAATTTCGTCGGCATATTTGTTGAAAGAGGAAAGGGTTTACGCACACGTGCAAAGTCGGTTCTTTGTTTGACCGATCACATTTCCGGTGTATATCAGTTTTGACAATCAAGTAAGCTACTGGGAAATACCTCTTTCACAGATGTAGATTCATTTTGACGCAACTAAAGCTGACGAGTAAACATTGCAGCAAAATGAGAAAGTCTAAATGCATTAAATTTAATAGATAACTTTTGCCACAATGATTTGAATTAATTCAGTAATTATACTTTCATTTTTTATAGATTTTCTTTTTTTTTGTCTCGACATTTTCACAATCGTTTGCTGTGATTTGTTGTAATGGGGAAAGGGATTAACAGCTGACATAAGTGGTTATTGTTTTCATCTACACAGTACCGGCGGGTCTTTGATTGATTCATCTAGTAAATCAGAAGGGCAATGAAATGGGTCATTTACGGGTGCAGTTATGACACTTCCGAAAACTGAAGCCATTTTATTATTTTTTTTGCTTGACCCCATCTGACATTCAATCAGATATTTCTGATCTGGAAGTTGTTTCCGATGATTGTTCTTCTTCCGACAACGATGTTTTCTCTGTAGGAGCTTGGAATAATGAGTTTCAACAACCAAGGAAGGGTAAGTAAACAAAGAACTAAATCGTCCTTGAGAATACGGGAAAATACGCAAACATGTGTTTACATTCGACTTTTTTTGGGTTGACAATTTTCTATTGCCGATCTATTTCTTTAAAAAGGAAATGGTTAGAAAGGAAAACGTAACGACATTAGACATTCAAAATATTTATATGGGATGTTTTTACATTTATTCTGGTGGAATCGACTTTGAATCATGACAGGAAGATGGGTCATTTCTCCATTAAGTTTTACTAATTTTACTCCTGTATGTCACAGAGTTGACTTTTGAAAACTTCGTAGAAATTAAGACATACGGAGTATCTGGTTTTAAAAAATTCAACTTGAAATTGCTGTTGTTATATTCTGGAGTAATTTCACTTGTTTTTTTTTGCAATAAAAATATTTGAAAAGGTAGACATGAGCAAAATACATTCATCATTTTCAAGAAAAAATAAAAAATAAAATTGCCCTGCTTTCGTCTCCTGTTTTGCTTCAGTTCTCTTCATGCTGAAATAGTGTATTTTACACCACTGTAAAGATAATTTAATTTCCCACAATGTTTATACTGACATATAAAAGGTAGTTACAATATTTTATACAGATAGTTGGGTTTAATTAGGACAGGTGTCAAATTCTTATGATTTTCCCAATACCCTGTACGGAGATAGTGTAGAGGCTTTTATCAGTAGTTTATTGACTATTGGTTTATCAGATAGATGCCTATATATGGAGATAATATAGGTAAATGGGCAGTTGGGCTATCCAGTAAAGGGTTAAGACTGGTGGCTAAATCACAAAATTCAGGACTTGGTCAGATTTGTTCAAGTTTTCGTCAGTTCACATATTATAAAGAACTGCTTGGAAAGTATAATAATCATTTACATTACAAAAATTAAATAATCTTTTTAAACTACTGTTACTTTTTGCAATATATATATATGTCTGTACTTAATTTGTCTTTAGTCTTTGTACTTTAGTATAAATATATCACAAAATTTAAGACTTAACCGATAATTTTGATAAAGTTATCGGACACTGAAAATCATCACAGTACCGTTGCATGTCGTATCGCTAAAATTCAGTTCTCAGTATGTGATGTTACGTAATGAGGAATTTTAAAACGGATAGCATTTATGCAGACTAAACAGAATAGTATTTAACAGCGCAGGTGCGTCTCAACCAATTGTGTCTTTTTAAAGCACCATTCCTGTATCCTCGCTATACTTCGGATATCTTGTTTTTGATTTAAGAAGAATATTTTTAATCTATTTTATGGGAAGAACAATTCTCATTGAGGTTTAAAAATGTTGTGGGAAAAAGAGGCTGATTTGGAGCAATTCCATCTTCTAACTCATGTTTTTAAAAATAGTCTGACGACTTTGAAAGTATCTAGGCAAAAATAGATAAAATATCTATAAATGAAAACATATATATTTGCATAAAGTTTGTGAAATTGTTTATATCTGGAAAATTGTTAAAGTGGCAATTTTTATCCAGAGGTAAGAAATTCATGTAAAGAAAGTTCAAATCTATTTTTCTAAAAATAAGAAGCTCATTAATGTTTATAAGGGAAAGTTATTGTTATTATACCCCCAGACTGATATGAATAATTAAATTTAATTGCGCGCTAAATGACCTTAGCTGTCGATCCGCCATAAAACAATATACATTCATTCATTCCAGATATAAGTATATGGGGGCTATATATATGAGTCACGCTTGTCGGTCCGTTTGTTGGTCCGTTGGTCTGTGGACATTTCTTGTGAACACTATTTCTCAGCAACCCTTGGTCAGAATTCAATATAACTTCACAAGAATGATTGATACCAAGCCTAGTTGTGCATATTGTCGGCGTGTTGCACTGGAATTATTTTTAAATGAGTTATGGCCCCTGGAATTTCTCATACATATGTATATTGTCAGGGACCAGCTGGGGGTATTCATCACCTTCAGTGATATTTCTAGTTTTACTTATTAGCTCCACTGGCTGAAAGCCAGTCAAGCTTATGTCATGGCGAATTGTCCGGCGTGCGTGCGTCAACTTTTTCCTTTAAACGACTTCTTCTCCCTAACCACTTGGCCAATTTGGTTGAAACTTCATAGGAAGCATCCTCTCATTGTCTTAAATTCCTTCAATTTTTTTTTATCCATCCATAATTCTGGTTTCCATGGCAACCAAAAGAAAAAATAGTGAAAACTTAAAAAATCTTCTTCTCCGAAAGTGTAAGACCGATTTTCAAATAATTTTGTAGAAATGTTCCTTGGGTGACCCTTTATTAGATTCCCTTAAGAAATGTTGATTGGTTGAAAAACATGGCCGCCAGGGGGCGGGGCTATTTTGCCTTATATAGCTATAGTGAAAACTTAAAAAAATCTTCTTCTCCGAAAGTGTTCAGCTGATTTTCAAATAATTTTGTAGAAATGTTCATTGGGTGACCCTCTAATCAGATTCCTTCAAGCCATGTTGATTGGTCGAAAAACATGGCCGCCAGAGGGCAGGGCTATTTTGCCTTAGATGACCATAGTTAAAATTTAAAAAATCTTCTTCTCCGAAACTGTTGAGAAGATTTTCAAATTATTTTGTAGAAATGTTCCTTGGGTGACCCTTTATCAGATTCCTTCAAGCCATGTTGATTGGTAAAAAAAACATGGCAGCAAGAGGGCGGGGTTATTTTGCCTTATATGGCTAAAGAGAAAACTTAAAAAATCTTCTCCGAAAGTGTCAGGCCGATTTTCAAATAAATCTGTAGATATGTTCCTTGGGTGACCCTTTATTAGATTCCTTCAAGAAATGTTGATTGGTTGAAAAACATGGCCGCCAGGAGGCGGGGCTATTTTGCCTTATATAGCTATAGTGAAAACTTAAAAAATCTTCTTCTCTGAAAGTGTTGAGGGCTGTTTGGAGATTTGATTTTTGCCTTATGGCTGTGGAGCGATACTGGCCCTCTTGGGCCTCTTGTGTTTAGCTCACCTGTGCACGAAGTGCTCAAGGTGAGTTATTGTGATCGCCCTATGTCCGGCGTCCGTTGTCCGTCGTCCGTCAACATTTTCTCCTCTGTAACCGGTGGGTCAACTGGGATGAAACTTCACAGAAAGCATCCTCTCAATGTCCTCACCAGAATTCCTTAAAATTTTCGGGATCCATGCATAATTCTGGTTTCCATGGCAACGAAATGAAAAAACTTCAAAATTCTTAAAAAATCTTCTCCTCCGAAAGTGTCAGGCTGATTTTCAAATAATTTTGTAGAAATGTTCCTCGGGTGACCCTCTATCAGATTCCTTCAAGCCATGTTGATTGGTCGAAAAACATGGCCGCCAGGGGGGGCGGGGCTATTTTTCCTTATATGGCTATAGTGCAAACTTAAAAAATCTTCTCCTCCGAAAGTGTCAGGCCGATTTTCAAATATTTTGTAGAAATGTTCCTCGGGTGACCCTCTATCAGATTCCTTCAAGCCATGTTGATTGTTCGAAAAACATGGCCGCCAGGGGGGTGGGGCTATTTTTCCTTATATGGCTATAGTGCAAACTTAAAAAATCTTCTCCTCCGAAAGTGTCAGGCCGATTTTCAAATAATTTTGTAGAAATGTTCCTCGGGTCACCCTCTATCAGATTCCTTCAAGCCATGTTGATTGGTCGAAAAACATGGCCGCCAGGGGGGGCGGAGCTATTTTTCCTTATATGGCTATAGTGCAAACTTAAAAAATCTTCTTCTCCAAAAGTGTCAGGCCGATTTTCAAATAAATTTGTAGAAATGTTCCTTGGGTGACCCTCTATCAGATTCCTTCAAGCCATGTTGATTGGTCGAAAATCATGGCCGCCAGGGGGGGGGGGGGGGGGGCGGGGCTTTTTTGCCTTATATAGCTATAGTGCAAACTTAAAAAATCTTCTCCTCCAAAAGTGTCGGGCCGATTTTCAAATAATTTTGTAGAAATGTTCCTTGGATGACCCTCTTTCAGATTCCTTCAAGCCATGTTGATTGGTCAAAAAACATGGCCGCCAGGGGGCGGGGCTATTTTGCCTCTTATTGCTATAGTGAAAACTTAAAAAATCTTCTCCTTCAAAAGTGTCAGGCCGATTTTCAAATAATTTTGTAGAAATGTTCCTAGGGTGACCCTCTATCAGATTCCTTAAAGCCAAGTTGATTGGTTGGAAACTATGCCCGCCAGATGGCGGGGCTTATATAGCTAAAAGGAAAAAAAAAATCAGGTGAGCGATTCCAGGGCCATCATGGCCCTCTTGTTTAGCTCACCTGTGCACGAAGTGCTCAGGGTGAGTAATTGTGATCGCCCTATGTCCGGCGTCCGTCGTCCGTCAACATTTTCTCCTCTGTAACCGGTGGGTCAACTGGGATGAAACTTCACAGAAAGCATCCTCGCAATGTCCTCACCAGAATTCCTTAAAAGTTTTGGGATCCATGCAGAATTCTGGTTTCCATGGCAACGAAATGAAAAAAACTTCAAAATTCTTAAAAATCTTCTCCTCCCAAAGTGTCAGGCCGATTTTCAAATTATTTTGTAGAAATGATCCTTGGGTGACCCTTTATCAGATTCCTTCAAGCCATGTTGATTGGTCGAAAAACATGGCCTCCAGGGGGGGGGGGGGGGGGCTATTTTGCCAATATGGCTATAGTGCAAACTTAAAAAATCTTCTCCTCCAAAAGTGTCAGGCCGATTTTCAAATAATTTTGTAGAAATGTTCCTTGGGTGACCCTCTATCAGATTCCTTCAAGCCATGTTGATTGGTCGAAAAACATGGCCGCCAGGGGGGGCGGGGCTATTTTGCCTTATTAGGCTATAGTGCAAACTTAAAAAATCTTCTCCTCCAAAAGTGTCAGGCCGATTTTCAAATAATTCTGTAGAAATGTTCCTTGGGTGATCCTCTATCAGATTCCTTCAAGCCATGTTGATTGGTCAAAAAGCATGGCCGCCAGGGGGCGGGGCTATTTTGCCTTTTATGGCTATAGTGAAAACTTAAAAAATCTTCTTCTCCATAAGTGTCGGGCCGATTTTCAAATAATTTTTTAGAAATGTTCCTTGGGTGACCCTCTATCAGATTCCTTCAAGCCATGTTGATTGGTCGAAAAACATGGCAGCCAGGGGGCGGGGCTTTTTTGCCTTATATGGCCAAAGTGAAAACTTAAAAAATCTTCTCCTTTGAAAGTGTCAGGCTGATTTTTAAATAATTTTGTAGAAATGTTCCTAGGGTGACCCTTTATCAGATTCCTTCAAGCCAAGTTGATTGGTCGGAAACTATGGCTGCCAGGGGGCGGGGCTTATATAGCTAAAGTGAAAAAAAACAACAGGTGAGCGATTCCAGGGCCATCATGGCCCTCTTGTTTATGAATTTCTATAAAAGTGCAACTTAAAGATGTTGGTATTTATTCATTTCCCACATATAATGACACATCTGTAGCAGACATCTTTTGTAACATGAAAATAATCTATGACTTACAGTCAAATTGCTAAACAGAGACTGAATCGTTAATTGCAACCGAGTTGCAAATTAAAAATATCATATCAGGAAAATGTTAAAATGTTGTATGGTTGTCTTTTAGCCCTTTCTTACTTGTCAAAAATCTGTAGCAAATGACTTCGAACACATTTAGACAAAAAATAGGGCAAAACGCTATATATGAATTAATAAGTATTGAATGGGGTTTAAAAGAAGAAACTGCTCATTAAAAGCAATTTCACCTTTTGCCACATTGTTTTCAAAAGTCTGTATGTGTAGGAAAGGAATAAAAGTAAGTTCACTTGCCTTCTCTATGTGTCATTGTTTTTCACCCTTTGTCCGGTGTCCGTCGTCTGTCCATCAACATCTTCTCTTCTGTAACCAGTGAGTTAATTGGGATGAAACTTCACAGCTTGCAGCTCAATGTCCTCAAATTCCTTCAAATGTTTTGGATCCATTCATATTTCATGGCAACTGAAAAAAAAAAGAGGCTTTAGAATTATTCTCCTCCCTAACTGGTAGGCTAATTTTCAAATACTTTTGTTGAAATAATCCTTGAGTGACCTACTATCAGATTACTTAATGCCATATTGGTTGGTGGACAAACGTGGCCACCAGGGGATGGGGCTGTTTTGCCTTCTATGACTAAAGTGAAAACTTAAAAAATCAGATCTTATCCTGAAAGCTACAGTATATGACTGATTTTCAAATAATTTTGAAGAAATGTCCCTTAGGTGACCCTCTATCAGATTCCTTTAAGCCATGTTGATTGGTCGAACAACGGCCGCCAGGGTGTTGTTTTGCCTTATATGGCTATAGTGAAAATTTAAGAAATCTTCTTTTTTTTAAGTACATAACTGATTTTCTAATAATTTTGTAGAATTGTTCCATGAGTGACCCTCTACTTGTTTCCTTCAAACTATGTTGATTAGTCAAAAGATATGGCCACCAGAGGCTAGAGTGTAAGATGAAGAAAATTATCTTCTAAGAAAATAAATGTCTGATTTTGAAATAAACTAAACATTTCTTTGGTGTCCTTTTATCATTTTGTTCAAGTCATATTAAGTTTACTAGGCTGGGTCATACCAAAGACTTCAACAAATTGTTGCCCTTCTTGGCGCTCAGGGTTGTGTGGTGAGCATTATGACTGACTGGCTGGTATCCTAATGAAAGGACCAGTAGTACTGGTAACTTACCCAGGAAACACCGTCATATAACTAAACAATTTTTGAAACCGGCGTACTCAGAGGAGCAAACAATCAATAATTTGACAAAAGACAGACAGCTAGGAATTGGTTATTTCTCCTTGTGTCATTGTACCTGACCGCAAAATAGATTACTGCTGTTGACATGACAAATCATTTTGCATAACTCAGGTTAGCGACCCAGTACCCATCATGGCTCTCTTTTAATCTTAGGCTGTGCCAAAAATGCCAGTTAATGGGATTCAAACAAAGAGGGGCCAAAAGGTTTGTGTTTTGTTGTTATGATTTATACCGTAAGTGTTTCTTGTCTGTATCTAAACAGTCTTTTGTATCGTCTGTTATTGCATGAACCTATTTTCAGCAAAGACATAGACAGTTTTATTCAGATATTAGGTATTTACAATTATCAATATCAAAAGAGTGACAGTAAACATTACACTTATATCGTTGAAATATGTCAGAATTTCAACGATAGGTTCAAGGAATGTTCTTCTAATAATATTTGACATAGTTTAAATGTTTTATAAGTTATGTTGAAACTTTACATATTTTTGAATTTGTATTAGCTCACCTGAGCATGAAGTGCAGGGTGAGCTATTGTGATCACTCCATTGTTGTTGGCATGTAACACACTTCTTTTGACTAATCTTTAGACCACTGAATACCATGATCAGTCTGTGTCCTGCCTCATATTATTAGAAGTACTTTCCTGGTTCCCTATTAATTATTTAACTCTTAACCACATACACCAAGTTAGTTGCAGACAATTTGAATTATCTGGACAAAAGTATGACAAATCTTTTTTAATTTAGTTTGTTTTATTATTCAAATATTTTAAAATGAGAAATTGCTCATAATGAGCAAAAAATCCTTTGTCACAACTTTCTGTAGATGAATCCAAATAGATATGTATGTAAAAAAAGGTTAAGTATTCTTGAAGCTTCTCAAGAGCATAAAACTATGAGCATTTAATCTGATCTTAATTAGTATTCATTTACAACCTCCGAGTAGGCATCACTTTGAAAATAGAATAGGACCATTCTTAAAGCAAATTGATGATATGCAACCAATATAGGGCCATTCTCAAAGCAAATTGATGATATGCCACCAATATAGGACCATTCTCAAAGCAAATTGATGATATGCCACCAATATAGGGCCATTCTCAAAGCAAATTGATGATATGCCACCAATATAGGGCCATTCTCAATGCAAATTGATGTTAATCAGGAGTAGTAGATGTGCAAGACGCACATTTCATGTCCCTGTGACCTTCACCTTGACCTCTGACCTTGAAATAGGATTTTTATACCCCCAAAAAACAAAGTTTTGGGGGGGTATATAGGAGTCACTGTCGGTCGGTCGGTCGGACGGACGGTCGGTCGGTCGGTCGGTCGGAAGCCATATTTTGTCCGGACCATATCTTAACAATGCAACATAGGATTTGAACGAAACTTCATAGGATGATACAACACATTGAGAGGAAGTGCGGTGTACAGGAACCATAACTCTATTTTATCTAAATACAGAGTTATTGCCCTTTGTTACTTTTTCTTGTCCGGAGAATTACTTAATAACTAATAGATGGAATCTAATAAAACTGCATACAATGGTAGAGCATAATCAGAGGAAGTGCAGTGTACAAGAACCATAACTCTAATTTACATAATTACAGAGTTATTGCCCTTTGTTACTTTTTCTTATTCGTAGAGTCTTGTCCAGAGCATAACTTTAAAACAAATTGTTGGAATTTAATAAAACTTCATAGGATGATACAACACATTGAGAGGAAGTGCGGTGTACAGTTACCATAACTCTATTTTATCTAAATACAGAGTTATTGCCCTTTGTTACTCTTTCTTGTCCGTAGAATTACTTAATAACTAATAGATGGAATATAATAAAACTACATATAATGGTAGAGCATAATCAGAGGAAGTGCAGTGTACAAGAAACATAACTCTACTTTACATAATTACAGAGTTATTGCCCTTTGTTACTTTTTCTTATTCGTAGAGTCTTGTCCGGAGCATAACTTTAAAACTAATTGTTGGAATTTAATAAAACTTCATAGGATGATACAACACATTGAGAGGAAGTGCAGTGTACAGGAACCATAACTCTATTTAATCTAAATACAAAGTTATTGCCCTTTGTTACTTTTTCTTGTCCGGAGAATTACTTAATAACTAATAGATGGAATCTAATAAAACTGCATACAATGGTAGAGCATAATCAGAGGAAGTGCAGTGTACAAGAACCATAACTCTAATTTACATAATTACAAAGTTATTGCCCTTTGTTACTTTTTCTTATTCATAGTCTTGTCCAGAGCATAACTTTAAAACAAATTGTTGGAATTTAATAAAACTTCATAGGATGATACAACACATTGAGAGGAAGTGCGGTGTACAGTTACCATAACTCTATTTTATCTTAATACAGAGTTATTGCCCTTTGTTACTCTTTCTTGTCCGTAGAATTACTTAATAACTAATAGATGGAATATAATAAAACTACATATAATGGTAGAGCATAATCAGAGGAAGTGCAGTGTACAAGAAACATAACTCTACTTTACATAATTACATAGTTATTGCCCTTTGTTACTTTTTCTTATTCGTAGAGTCTTGTCCGGAGCATAACTTTAAAACTAATTGTTGGAATTTAATAAAACTTCATAGGATGATACAACACATTGAGAGGAAGTGCAGTATACAGGAACCATAACTCTTTTTTATCTAAATACAGAGTTATTGCCCTTTGTTACTTTTTCTTGTCCGAAAAATTACTTAATAACTAACAGATGGAATCTAATAAAACTGCATACAATGGTAGATCATAATCAGAGGAAGTTCAGTGTACAAGAACCATAACTCTAATTTACATAATTACAGAGTTATTGCCCTTTGTTACGTTTTCTTGTTTTACAGAGTTATGGCCCTTTTACTTATTAAGTTGTTGGTCATATTTTGTCCGAAGCCATATTTTGTCCGGCCTATTTCTTACAAACCACTGGGTGGAATTCAATAACATTTTACATGAAGCTTCTATACCAAGAGGAGATGTGCATATCATAAAGATTTTACAATTGCATGTTACTTAACAGAGTTATGGCCCTTTTGTTGGTCAGTCGGAAGCCATATTTTGAGTCAAGGTGCTGTTTTGGGGGTATTTATCACCTTCAGTGATATTTCTAGTTTTTTTTGTTTTTTGTTAAAATCTTATCTAATCTGTTCCGTTGTACTCCTCCTTCAGTTTTTACCTGATTTACTTGATACTTGGCATAAATGTCAATCAGGAGTAGTAGATGTGCAACACGCAAATTTCATGTCCCTGTGACCTTGATCTCTGACCTTGAAAGACTCCTCCTTCAGTTTCAACCTGATTTACTTCATACTTGGCATAAATGTTAATCAGGAGTAGTAGATGTGCAACACGCAAATTTCATGTCCCTGTGACCTTGATCTCTGACCTTGAAATAGGATTTTTTTTTGTTAAAATCTAATCTGTTGTACTCCTCCTTCAGTTTCAACCTGATTTACTTGATACTTGGCATAAATGTTAATCAGGAGTAGTAGATGTGCAAGACGCAAATTTCATGTCCCTTTGACCTTGACCTCTGACCTTGAAATAGGATTTTCTTTTGTTAAAATCTAATCTGTTGTACTCCTCCTTCAGTTTCAACCTGATTTACTTCATACTTGGCTTAAATGTTAATCAGGAGTAGTAGATGTGCAAGACGCAAATTTCATGTCCCTGTGACCTTCACCTCTGACCTTGAAAAAGGATTTTTTTTCTTAAAATCTATTCTGGTGTGACATACTCCTCCTTCAATTTCAACCGGATTTACTTGAAACATGGCAAAATGTCAAGAGGTAGAACATGATATTATATTACATTATAGCTACTGTAAACTACCTAAATTACGTAAGGATTTTATATTTCCTAATATTCGCAAGCTGACCTCCTCGCGAAATTAATACCTTGCGAAAAGACATAGATCAGAAGTGAAATTTAAACTTCTGCTACTTATTCTCAAAATTAAAATATCAAAATCATGAAAAATATCGAAAATAGGTCCTCGCGAATATTCAGTAGTTTACAGTAAAAACCTTGTTACTCTTTGAATAAAGAATGTGGTTGATTTTCTTCTTGTTTGTTTGTTTTCTGAAACTAGAAAACTAAATAAAAACTTATTTCATGAGGAAATAGTACTTTATGCGGATTGTATTTTATACATTAGAAAATGTTCTTGACAAAATTTCTTTAAAATTAGATTTGTATATTGCTTTTTGATATCATCTTAGTATTTCTTTTTATCCCCCGCTTTTTCGAAGAAAAAAAGGGGGGTTATTAATTTCGGTTTGTCCGTCTGTCTGTCTGTCTGTCTGTCTGTCACACTTCGTTTCCGTGCAATAACTGCCACAAATGTGAACCGTTTTTTTTCAAACTTGGTAACACGGTTAAATGCCTTAAGGGCTAGGCCAAGTTCGATCGTCACTTTCGGCGGACTTTATTTAGTGGAGTTATGGCCCCTTATTTAACACAAAATGTCGTTTCATGCTGTTTCCGTGCAATAACTGCCACAAATGTGAATTTTTGTTTATCAAACTTGGTAACAAGGTTAAATGCCTTAAGGGCTAGGCCAAGTTCGATTGTCACTTTCGGCGGACTATATTTGGTGGAGTTATGGCCCCTTATTTAACAAAAAATGTCGTTTCTTTCTGTTTCCGTGCAATAACTGCCACAAATGTTAACCGTTTTCTTTCAAACTTAGTAACAAGGTTAAATGCCTTAAGGGCTAGGCCAAGTTTGATCGTCACTTTCGGCGGACTTTATTTGGTGGAGTTATGGCCCTTTATTTAACAAAAAAAGTCGTTTCTTGCTGTTTCCGTGCAATAACTGTCACAATTGTGAACCGTTTTCTTTCAAACTTAGTTACAAGGTTAAATGCCTTAAGGGCTAGGCCAAGTTTGATCGTCACTTTCGGTGGAGTTATGGCCCTTTATTTAACAAAAAAAGTCGTTTCTTGCTGTCTCCGTGCAATAACTGCCACAAATGTGAACCGGTTTTTTTCAAACTTGGTAACAAGGTTAAATGCCTTAAGGGCTAGGCCAAGTTTGATCGTCACTTTTGGGGGACTTTATTCAGTGGAGTTATGGACCCTTATTCAACAAAAAATGTTGTTTCTTGCTGTTTCCGTGCAATAACTGCCACAAATGTGATTTTTTTTTTTTCAAACTTGGTAACAAGGTTAAATGCCTTAAGGGCTAGGCCAAGTTCGATCGTCACTTTCGGCGGACTTTATTCGGTGGAGTTATGGCCCCTTATTTAACAAAAAATGTTGTTTCTTGCTGTTTCCGTGCAATCACTGCCACAAATGTGAACCGTTTTTTTTCAAAATTGGTTACAAGGTTAAATGCCTTCAGGGCTAGGCCAAGTTTGATCGTCACTTTCGGTGGACTTTATTCGGAGTTATGGCCCCTTATTTAACAAAAAATGTCGTTTCTTGCCGTTTCCGTGCAATAACTGCCACAAATTAGAACTGGTTTTTTTTTCAAACTTGGTAACAAGGTTTAATGCCTTAAAGGCTAGGCCAAGTTCGATCGTCACTTTCGGCGGACTTTATTCGGTGGAGTTATGGCCCTTTATTTAACAAAAAATGTTGTTTCTTGTTGTTTCTGTGCAATAACTGCCACAAATGTGAACCGGTTTTTTTCAAACTTGGTAACAAGGTTAAATGCCTTAAGGGCTAGGCCTAGTTCGATCGTCACTTTGGGTGGAGTTTTGGTCCCTTAATTAACAAAAAAAGTCGTTTCTTGCTGTTTCCGTGCAATAACTGCCACAAACTTGGTAACAACCTAGGCCAAGTTTGTTTAATTTACCCTGTAATACATGTTCAATAAAAAGTCTACTGACATGTTTAAACCTAACCTCAACATTTTCCTACAATATTTCCTGCAAGCGGGGGATATAAATTTCATGAATTTGCTTGTTGATACTGATATTCAAATTGTCTGAGTCAAAGATAATACTATGAGATATAATATGTGTCAGGGGTTGGGGCGGGGGTATTAATCACCTTTAGTGATAGTTCTAGTTTACACAGTGATCATGTATATGGAAGAGTTCATAGCCAATTCGAAAGATATCAAGATAGAAGTGTTGAGTTAAGCAGCCACCACAATAGAGCCTAGTCATAGTGTGCAGGCTGTGCTGGCTCACTATTTATGGCACAGACTTCACAAAATGGGTTCCAGTTGTCAAAGCGTTAAGAAATAAGGCATGATTTATATTATATTAGTTATATATATTTGATTTATTATTAGTCCCCTACCGGCGTGCCGAAGGGGACTATTAGGTTTGCACTCCGTCCGTCAGTCCATCTGTCAGTCAGTCAGTCAGTCAGTCAGTCCGGCAAATCAGTTTTCCGCACTTTTTTTCTACATGCTTTGAGGTATTGAGCTGAAATTTTGTATATGCCTTTGTAATCATGTGTCACAGATCAAGTTCGCGTTTCCTGGGATTTCGTCAATTTTTTAATGAGTTATGCCCCTTTTTGGACTTAGTGCAAACCAGTAGGGGACTATGGTATTGCTTGCAATCCAGTTACTTGTATTATATTAGTTATATATGTTTGATTTGTATTATATTAGTTATATATATTTGTATTATTTATATTCATATTCTTTCGAAATTTAAACTGCTTTATATATACTTTGATTTCTGCACTTTCTCTATATCTCGGTGTCAAGATTATCATGAAACTGTTGTGTTAGTATAAGAATATCAACACTTTGATTTATAGGTCAGTAAATGTAATCTTTACCACTTGCAGAAGCAATTTAACGCAATTTAACATTTAATGTAATGTACACATTTTGAAAACATTGGGGCAAAAGGTGAAATTGCTCATAAAGACAAGTTTTACCTTTGTCTCAATGTTTTCAACTCTTTTCCATTAAGGAATTTTCTTTTTTAGCTCACATATGCACGAAGTGCTCAAGGTTAGCTATTGTGATCACAATTTGTCCAGCGTCTGTGCAGCGTCAACAATTGCCTTGTTAACACTTTACAGGCTACATTTTGCATCTTATCTTCATGAAAGTTTATCAGAACATTCATCTCCTTCAAATCTTGGACAAGTTCGAAACTGGGCCATATGAGGTCAAACACTAGGTCACTAAGTCAAATTGAAGGGAAATCTTGTTGACACTCTGGGGGCCACATTTTTAACTTGAGCAGAATGTTTGTCTTGATGATATGTCAGTCAAGTTCGAATATGGGTCATGTGGGGTCAAAAAGTAGGTCACTAGGTCAAATTGAAAGAAAAGCATATGCATCAACAGTAGTGTACATGGAGTAGATTTTTGTTTTGATGTAAGATTGAGATATCATTTTTCACTGAGTGGCAATGCAACAAATGAAAATAACTTTGATAGTGTTTACAAATGGAAATAAATCTCAATCTCCATCTCAACAAACAATTGTTCTGTTTATATTATGTTTACTTACTTACCCTTTCCCACATACAACAAAACAGCAGCCGATGACTTTGAAGACATTAGGTTATAAATATGAAGCCATTGTGGCAAAAGGAGAAAATGCTCTTTATGTGTAACAATGTTTTCTTAACCCGTTTCCCTCATACGACAATTCTGCAGCAGACGACTTTGAATGTTTTTTGTCAAAACATAGAAAATCTCCATAATGGAATGGATAACCTATGACGAAAAGTGGAAAACATTGTGGCAAAAGGAGAAATTGTACATTTCTTATTTTGTCACTATGTTTTCAAAAAGCCGTCTTCTGTAGAGGCGTCAGAAAGCGTCTATATGAGGGAAAGGGTTAAGTTGTCTTCTGTCATAAAGTGTCTGTAAGGTGGAAAGGGTTAAGATATGATGACAAGAGATTAAAGACGAGAGGAAACAGCAAGTTGATCAACAATTATTTCTAAATAATTTACCGAAAGGCATGTAATTATGTCTTAGGGGGAGTAAATTGGTATTTTCTCACCTATATTGTTCTTGTTGCGCAACCAAACGCCATCTTGTGGGTACTCCAAAGAATTGTCTCACTGAGAAGATTCTATGTAGTACGGATAACATAGGATTTTGAGACTTCAATAATGCTACGTTTACACTAGGCCACGATGTCTACGATGTTCATGATTAAAAAAAATCGTCGAGCTCCACGTTTTATTTTATCAGTTTTTCTTTTTCTACGCTTTCCTGCGCTCTCAGTATGTTTTGTTACGAAGCCAACACGACTCTGGTCAAGATCTGCCACGATTTTAATCACGTTTTCTTAAGTTCTGTTACGATCGTCACAATATGCTATCACGTTCTGTCACGTTCCGTTAGGTTATGTTAAGATCTCTCACGATCACGAAGTTCTGTTAAGATCTCCAGCGATTTATGGCCACGATTTGAGCGAAATCTCCACGCTTGCAGCACGATTAAGTATAAAAAGGCTGGCGTATTTTTTAACCTACCAAAAACAATAGATGTTTCCTTGTTCAGTGTTGCAAATGTAATGGAGCTTGCAGAGCGTGGATACACATCGTAGGAACCGCGCAGGAACTTATCAGAGCGTGTCAAAGCGTGTATGCCTATCGGGATATTCGTAGCAGAACGTGTCACAGCGTGATGTAATTACACTTGCTATTCAATGTATCTTGACGAATCGTAGTAGAGAGTGATAGAGCGTGATAGAAACGTGGTGACATCGTAGTGAACCTTGAAGGAATCGTGTTTCTAAGTTCATCAAGATCTCCTACGATGGCGCATCAAGTTCTGTTACGCTCGACTACGGTCTGTTAAGGTCTACTACGCTCTACTACGATTCCCACGTTTTATCACGCTCTCTCAAGATTTGAACTCAAATCGGCATAATCGTGGCAAAGTTTTTGACAGCCAAAAATGTTGTCACGATCCTTACGATCATTACGATTCCACCACGTGCCCTCACGATCACTACGATTCGACCTCACGACCCCCCACGCTCATCACGATTCTCTCAAATCGTAAAGATCGTAGACATCGTGGCCTAGTGTAAACGTAGCATAAGCATCCAGAATAAAATATGTATATTTTATGTACAAGATAATGCAAGATTCCAGTCTGATGGGATTGAAAATTACTTTTTCATATTGTTAATGAATTTAATTTTTTTATTGTGCCAGCATTTGTCCGAGTCTTCTGATTCATCTACCATTGAGGTTTGTACTGGATATGTCAATCTGTATGGATGTGGTGATGGCTAGATAATATGTAGTGTACTATCTTTCTGCTGATATTGGACTGTTAACCCTTGCCTACATGTATATGCATTATGATACATCTGCCATATATACGACTTTAGACAAGATCGTTGCAAAAGGAAGAAACCTTCACAATGTTTACACTCTATTCCATAATTATCCTCTATCCAAGGTGGATGGGATCTTGGTTTGGTGTGGATCGTCCGTCTGTAGCCATATCTAAGGAATGAGATGAAGGATTTTATTAGAACATTATGGAAATGTTAACAACCAATGGGAAATGCCACACAAACGGCTAGTATCACTAGTATCACTAGGATCACCTTGTCCCAGGATCACACGAGTTATGTCCCTTTGAACTGTACAATCTTTTGTACTGTAGGGCATTGGTGTTTTTATATCATAATTACTTTGTGAGCACACTACAGGTCACATTTAACATCCAATCTGTATCAAATCTTGGTCAAGTAGAAAACAGGGTGACATGGCGCAAAAAACTAGACATAAGGTTTGAGAAAAACCGTTGTGAACATTTTCATCAAACCTGAATCAAGTTTAAAACTTGATCATCAAGGATAACTCAAGGTCAAAAACCTTGAAAACCCTCTCAAGATCGCATTTTTTCATCCAATCTTTTTGAAAGAACATTCATCTCCCTCAAATATCTGTCACAAGCTAAGCTCAAAAACTAGCTCACTTGGTCAAATTTTGAAAAAAATCACTTTAGAGGCACATCCTCCACAAATTTAAAAATATACTACTGGCATTGTAAGGCCTCATTTATAAAGATTTTCCTACATGCTTTTTTCATGTCATCTGCTGCAGATTTGTTGAAAGTAGGAAAGAAACATTAGACATTTAATACTATCACACAACATGACTGAAATTTGAAGTTATCATAAATGCCCAAAATAAAGTTTCAGACTAAATTGGTTATACAGTTTATACATTAAAACATTGTGGAAAATTTAGAAACTGTATGATTTGAGTAATTTCTCTCAATTTTACTTTTCCAATGTTTAATACTGAGTCTTAAATAAACATATTCTATACGGAAATAGTACTCCACAGATTTAAAACCAGGATGAATTTGTGAAGAATTCTGTCCATTCCAAAATCAGCAGGAGGACTCCAGCTTTGGTCTTGCTTGAATGATGAATGATGATTTTAGTGTATGTTTTTGCTTCTTTGCATGCGTCTCATCTTAGCCCTTTATACAACTAAACATTAATATGCAACAGACGTCTTAAACAAAAAGATATCAACAAATTATGGAAACATTTATAAATGAAAGTGTAATTTATGAGTATAGTTGAAACTTTGTGGCAAAAGCATAAATTGCTGGTAATTATGAGCAAATTCTCCTTTTGCCAACTGTTTTCAAAAGTGATCTTTGTTTTAATGCTTCAAATACATCAAACGCCATCCAAATATATGAATGTGTTAACCCTTCCCATCTTGACGTATCTGCAGCAGACGACCTTTGAATACATTGTGGCAAAACTATGAAATTGCTCATGAGCAATTTCTTTTACCACAATGTTTTCAATTCAGTTTAATAATGACATATTTTTCCTTAGATGTTTCAAAAGTCATCTGCTGCAAATTTGTAGTATGCTGGAACGGATTAACTGAAGTGTGAATGCATAAGCTACAATGTACGAGGGATGTTCAAAAAGTTTGCGGAAAAGGGCTTTTTTGACTCACCTGAGCACGAAGTGCTCAAGCTGAGTTATTGTTATAGCTTTTTGTCCGGTGTCCATCGTCCTTCAACTTCTTTTCCTCTGTAACCTGTTGGTCAATTGTGATGAAACTTTACAGTAAGCAGCTTTTAAAGAATTCCTTCAAATATTTGAATGGCAAATGGCAACCAAACGAAAAAAACTTAAAAAAATTTCTTCTCCTAAATTGGTTGGCCGATTTTCAAATAATTTTTTAGAAATGTTTCTAGGGTGACCCTCTATCAGATTACTTCCAAGTCATATTGATTTGTCAAAAAACAAGGACACAAGGTGGTGGGGCTATTTCTCCTTTTATGGCTGTAGTGAAAACTTCTCCTCAGTAACCAGTGGGTCAATTGGGATGAAACTTCACAGAAAGCATCCTCGCAATGATCTCACCAGAATTCCTAAAAATATTTGGGATCCATGCAGAATTCTGGTTTCCATGGCAACGAAACGAAAACAACTTTAAAGTTCTTCTTCTCCCAAACTGGTTGGCAGATTTTCAAATAATTTTGTAAAATGTACCTTGGATGACCCTCCATAAGATTCCTTAAATCCATGTTAATTGGTCGAAAAAACATGGCCGCCAGGGGGCGGGGCTTTTTTGCCTTATAATATTATGGCTATAAATAACCCTAGGAAATAACTTTGTAGTAATATTCCTAGGGTGACCCTCTATCCGCCAGGGGGCGGGGCTTTTTTGCCTTATATGGCTATAGTGAAAACTTAAAAAATCGATTTTCAAATAATTTTGTAGAAATATTCCTAGGCTGACCCTCTATCAGATTCCTTCAAGCCATGTTGATTGGTCGAAAACTATGGCCGCCAAGATGCAGGACTTATATGGCTAAAGTGAAATAAAATAAAATCAGGTGAGCGATCCAGGGCCACCACGGCCCTCTTGTTTAAATATTGTTTCGATCATAAAATGGTCATATTCATTACAGCCATGTGATGACATTATTGATTTCGGAGGATGCTTCTCTTGTTTTGAAATGTTACAAAAGATAAAGAAATGGGAGCATGTTTCCCCGAACATTTTGAACACCCCTTGTACATATCACTTTGCTTTTATTAGCTCACCAGAGCACAAAGTGCTCAAGGTGAGTTATTGTGATTGCCTTTTGTCTGGCGTCCGTCCAGCGTCCATCATGCGTCAACATCTTCTCCTCAGTAACCAGAGGGTCAATTGGGATAAAACTTCACAGAAAGCATCCTCTCAATGACCACACTAGCATTGCTTAAAATTATTGGGATCCATGCAGAATTCTGGTTTCCATGGCAACGAAATGAAAAAAAACTTCAAATTTCTTCTTCTCCCAAACTGGTTGGCAGATTTTCAAATAATTATGTAAAATGTTCCTTGGATGACCCTCTATGAGATTCCTTCAAGCCATGTTGATTGGTCGAAAAAACATGGCCGCCAGGGGGCGGGGCTTTTTTGCCTTATATGGCTATAGTGAAAACTTAAAAAATCTTCTTCTCCGAAAGTGTCTAGCCGATTTTCAAATAATTTTGTAGAAATGTTCCTTGGATGACCCTCTATCAGATTCCTTTAAACCATGTTGATTGGTCGAAAAACATGGCCACCAGGGAGGGCGGGGCTATTTTGCCTTATATGGCTATAGTGAAAACTTAAAAAATCTTCTCCTCCAAAAGTGTCAGGCCGATTTTCGAATAATTTTCTAGAAATGTTCCTTGGGTGATCCTCTATCAGATTCCTTCAAGCCATGTTGATTGGTCAAAAAACATGGCCGCCAGGGGGGGGCGGGGCTATTTTGCCTTTTATGGCTATAGTGAAAACTTAAAAAATCTTCTCCTCCAAAAGTGTCAGGCCGATTTTCAAATAATTTTGTAGAAATGTTCCTAGGGTGACCGTCTATCAGATTCCTTCAAGCCAGATGGCAGAGCTTATATAGCTAAAGTGAAAAAAAAATCAGGTGAGCGATTCCAGGGCCATCATGGCCCTCTTGTTTTTAGATCACCTAGAGCCAAAGGCTCAAGGTGAGCTATTCTGATCACTCTGTGTCCGTCGTCAGTCGTCTGTCGTCCGTCGTTAACTTTAAGCTTTAAACATCATCTCCTCCTGAAATGCAAGAACAATTTCCACCAAACATCACAGGTTCCTTTGGTGGTCCTCTTTCAAAATTGTTCAAAGATTTAAATTCCATTGAGAACTTTGGTTGCTGCGGCATCAGAAGGGGACAAAATGTCCAAACTTTAAAAATCTTCTCCTCCGAATCTGCCTGTCAGATTCAAATATAATTTGGTAGAAATGTTCCTTGGGTGACCCTCTTTAAAAATTGTTCAAGCCATACTGATTGGTCGTAAAACATGGCAGTCAGGCGGCATCAGAAAATGGGCAAAATGGCAAGATTTGAAAATTCCATTTTTATGAAAGTGTTTGTCTGATTTTAAGAAAATATAATACGAATCTTACTTCAATGATCCTCTATATAATTTGTTTAAGCCGTTTTGATTTGTTACACAATCATAGCAACCAGGCGTCATCACAAAAGGGGTAAATTGAACTTTTAGCTACAAATGACAACCAACTCCTACCATTCCAATAGACCAATTTCCACAAAACATCACAGGAATGTTCCTTTGGTGGTCCTCTTTCAAATTTGTTCAAAGATTTAAATTCCATTGAGAATTTTGGTTGCTGCGGCATCAGAAAGGGGACAAAATGTCCAAACTTTAAAAATCTTCTCCTCCGAATCTGCCCGTCAGATTCAAATATAATTTGGTAGAAATGTTTCTTGGGTGCATGACCCTCTATAAAAAAATTCAAGCCATACTGATTGGTCGAAAAACATGGCAGTCAGGCGGCATCAGAAAAGGGGCAAAATGACCAAATTTGAAAATTCCATTTTTATGAAAGTGTTTGTCTGATTTTAAGAAAATATAATATGAATCTTACTGTAATGATCCTCTATTTAATTTGTTTAAGCCGTTTTGATTGGTTACACAATCATATCAACCAGGCGTCATCACAAAAGGGGTAAATTGAACTTTTAGCTACAAATGACAACCAACTCCTACCATTCCAATAGACCAATTTCCACAAAACATTACAGGAATGTTCCTTTGGTGGTCCTCTTTCAAAATTGTTCAAAGATTTAAATTCCATTGAGAACTTTGGTTTCTGCGGCATCAGAAAGTGAGAAAAATACCAAAATTTTAAAATCCTTTTCCTCCATAATCTGCTTGTGCGATTGCAAGATAATTTGGTAGAAATGTTCCTTAAGTGACACTCTAAATAAACTGTTGAAGCCATATTGATTTCGTTGAAAAACGGGGCAGCAAGGCGGCATCAGGAAAGGTGCAAAATGACAAAAACTTTATAATTCCATTCTTATTAAAGTTCTTGTTAGATTTCAAGATATAAATGGCCTTTACTGATAAGCTGTTTCTTGAGAAGTGTCCACTCCTTGCAGTTTCATTTGCAATCCCTGATCAAATTTTCCCAGATATTTGCAGTTAAATATTTGCTACTAATTTACTATCAATTAGGTGATCGATTTAGGGCCATCTTGGCCCTCTTGTTTTTAGCTCGACTATTTGAAGAATATGAGAGCTTTACTACTCGCCCCGGCGTCGGCGTCCGGTTAAAGTTTTAGGGCAAGTTGGGATTTTCATTCATAAGTATTTGTGCTAGGGCTTTCATATTTGGAATATAGTTACATCTTATACCTTTCTTCACATTGAACGCTAAAGATGCTGAGTGTGACCTTCCTTTTGGGAAGAAAAACATGATTTGCGGGGGTTAAAGTTTTAGGGCAAGTTGGATTTTTTTTTTTTTTTTTTTTCTCTCAATAAGTACTTGTGCTTTCATATTTGGAATATAATTGCATCTAATACCTTTCTTTATATTGTATGCTGAAGATTCTGAGTTTTACCTTCTTTTTGGGGTAAAAGACATGATTTTGGGTGGTTAAAGTTTTAGGGCAAGTTGGCATTTTCATTTAATTTTTAGCTCGCCAGTACGAAGTACAGGAGAGCTTATGTGTTACCCCCGGCGTCGGCGGTGGCGTAGACACCTAGGTTTAAGGTTTGTGTTTAAGGTTTTCATTTGGGTTTTAAGGGTTTATACCTTTAGGAACCATTTGTCATCCATCTACGCACACCACTACACCCGTCGTGACCCTGGGTCAAGGTCAAGGTAATTTCTACTTGGTTCTACTTGGTTCAGTTACAAGGTTTAAGGTTTGCGTTTAACGTTTAACATATCACTCTGCATTCACTATTATGACATTGATTGCTTTCATATTTAGTTTATACATTTAGGAACTATTGGTCATCCATCTACGCACACCACTACACCCGTTCTGACCCTGGGTCAAGGTCAAGGTCATTTCTACTTGGTTCAGTTACAAGGTTTAAGGTTTGCGTTTAACGTTTAACATATCACTCTGCAGTCACTATTATGACATTGATTGCTTTCATATTTAGTTTATACATTTAGGAACTATTGGTCATCCATCTGCGCACACCACTACACCCGTCCTGCACCTGGGTCAAGGTCAAGGTCATTTCTACTTGGTTCAGTTACAAGGTTTAAGGTTTGCGTTTAACGTTTAACATATCACTCTGCATTCACTATTATGACATTGATTGCTTTCATATTTAGTTTATACATTTAGGAACTATTGGTCCATCTACGCACCCCACTACACCCGTCCTGACCCTGGGTCAAGGTCAAGTTATATCAGAGTTATTGCCCCTTTTCTGTCAAAAAATCTAACTTTTTCGTCACGTTTTCAAATAACTTTTTTTCTACTCAAAGGATTAGATTGAAACTTCTGACAAATGTTTGTATCAATGTGTGTGATTGGTTCACAAAAGGGGGATAATCCAAATAATTTTATATCAGAGTTATTGCCCCTTTTCTGTCAAAAAATTAAATTTTCAAATAACTTTTTTTCTACCCGAAGGATTGGATTGAAACTTCTGACAAATGTTACTTTTTTTTTTATTCGACGTCTGTCTGTCTATTTTTTTTTTTATCCGGCGTCTGTCTGTCTGTCTGTCCGTCACACTTTTTTCGTCACGTTTTCAAATAACTTTTGTTCTACTCAAAGGATTAGATTGAAACTTCTGACAAATGTTTTTATTAATGTGTGTGATTGGTTTACAAAAGGGCGATAATCCAAATAATTTTATATCAGAGTTATTGCCCCTTTTCTGTCAAAAATTTAAATTTTCAAATAACTTTTTTTCTACTCAAAGGATTGGATTGAAACTTCTGACAAATGTTTATATCAATGTGTATGATGGGTTCACAAAAAGGGGGATAATCCAAATATTTTTATATCAGAGTTATTGGCCCTTTTCTGTCAAAAATTTAATCTACTCAAAGGATTGGATTGAAACTTCTGACAAATGTTTATATCAATGTGTATGATGGGTTCACAAAAGGGGGATAATCCAAATATTTTTATATCAGAGTTATTGCCCCGTTTCTGTCAAATATTCAAATTACTTTTTTTCTGCTCAAAGGATTGGATTGAAACTTCTGACAAATGTTTATATCAATTTTTGTGATGGGTTCACAAAAGGGGGATAATCCAAATATTTTTTATATCAGAGTTATTGCCCCTTTTCTATCAAAAATTAAAATTTTCTGACAAGGCGCCGGCAGGTGACACACACGTGCTCCGGGGAGCACTCAATTCTAGTTGAACTTAGAATTTTTGTCAAAAGTATTGAAAAGGTGTATTATCTTGCAATAGGTGATACTGTGCGACTTTACCTAATACTTTAACTGTTCTGAAGTAGGCCCTGATATACGATGGCCCTGATAGGCGAGCTATATTGTCCTCCGACAACTCTTGTTAATTTTTCTCTATAAGAATTTGTGCTAGGGCTTTAATATTTAGAATATAGTTACATCTTATACCTTTCTTCGTATTGAATGCTGAAGATGCTGAGTGTGACCTTCTTTTTGGGGTAAAAAACATCATTTTCGGTGGTTAAAGTTTTGGGGCAAGTAGGATTTTATTTTATTTTTTTTATTTTTTCTGAATAAGTACTTGTGCAAGGGCTTTCATATTTGGAAAATAATTACATTTAATACATTTCTTCATATTATATGCTGAAGATGCTGAGTGTGACCTTCTGTTTGCGGTAAAACACATGCTTTTGGGTGGTTAAAGTTTTAGGGCAAGTTGGCTTTTTCATTTAATTTTCTAATTATCCCCCGCTTTTTCAAAGAAAAAAGGGGGGTTATTAATTTGGGTTCTGTCTGTCTGTCTGTCACACTTCGTTTCCGTAAAACAACTGCCACAAATGTGAACCGTTTTTGTTCAAACTTGGTAACTTGGTTAAATGCCTTAAGGGCTAGCCCAAGTTCGATCGTCACTTTCGCCGGACTTTATTCGGTGGAGTTATGGCCCCTTATTTAACAAAAAATGTCGTTTGTTGCCGTTTCCGTGCAATAACTGCCACAAATGTGAACCGTTTTTTTTTCAAACTTGGTAACAAGGTTAAATACCTTAAGGGCTAGGCCAAGTTCGATCGTCATTTTCGGCAGACTTTATTTGGTGGAGTTATGGCCCCTTATTTAACACAAAATGTCGTTTGTTGCTGTTTCCGTGCAATAACTGTCACAAATGTGAACCATTTTTAGCTCTACTGGCCAAAGGCCAGAAGGGCTTATGTCGTGGCGATTTGTCCGTCGTGCGTGCGTGCGTCCGTCCGTCCGTCTGTAAACAATTTCTTGTTAACACGATACAGTCTTCACTTTTGATTGTATCTCAACTAAACTTATACAGTAGTTAGATATCCATGAGAGCTCGGTTCCTTTCGAAAACCAGCCAGATCCGCCCATGCATGACTGGATTATGGCCCTTGAAATGGTCAAAATTTCTATAAAAGAGCTTGTTAACACGATACAGTCTTCACTTTTGATTGTATCTCAACCAAACTTATACAGTAGTTAGATATCCATGAGAGCTCGGTTCCTTTCGAAAACCAGCCAGATCCGCCCATGCATGACTGGATTATGGCCCTTGAAATGGTCAAAATTGCTATAAAAGAGCTTGTTAACACGATACAGTCTTCACTTTTGATTGTATCTCAATTAAACTTATACAGTAGTTAGATATCCATGAGAGCTCGGTTCCTTTTGAAAACCAGCCAGATCTGCCAATGCATGACTGGATTATGGCCCTTGAAATGGTCAAAATTGCTATAAAAGAGCTTGTTTACACGATACAGTCTTCACGTTTGATTGTATCTCAACCAAACTTATACAGTAGTTAGATATCCATGAGAGCTCGGTTCCTTTCGTAAACCAGCCAGATCCGCCCATGCAAGACTGGATTATGGCCCTTGAAATTGTTCAAATTGCTATAATTGAGCATGTGAACACAATAGAGGATCTATTTACTATCTGATCTTCACCAAACTTAGATAGTAGTTAAATATTGATGAGAGCTTGCAAGGTTTTTTTTGAAAACCAGCCAGATCCGCCAAGACTGGATTATGGCCCATGAAATTGTAAAAATTGCTATAATACAGCTTGTGAACAAAAAAGAGCCTCTATTTACTACCCGATCTTCACTATACATACATGCTCTGGATTGAAAATGACCAAAGAACCATACCAGTAGAGCATAGACCCTCATGGGCCTCTTGTTTTTCAAACTTGGTAACAAGGTTAAATGAATGCCTTAAGGTCTAGGCCAAGTTCGATCGTCACTTTCGGCGGACTTTATTTGGTGGAGTTATGGCCCCTTAATTAACAAAAAATGTCGTTTGTTGGTGTTTCCATGCAATTACTACCACAAATGTGACCCTTTTTTTTCGAACTTGGTAACAAGGTTAAATGCCTTAAGGGCTAGGCCAACTTCGATCGTCACTTTTGGCGGACTTTATTTGGTGGAGTTATAGCCCCTTAATTAACAAAAAATGTCGGTTTCCGTGCAATAAGTACCACAAATGTGAACCTTTTTTTTAGCTCACCTATGCACGAAGTGCAAGGTGAGCTATTGTGATCACATTTTGTCCGGCGTCCGTGCATCGTCCGTCGTGCGTCGTCAACATTTGAGCTTGTTAACACTCTACGGGCTACATTTTGCATCCAATCTTCATGAAAGTTTATCAGAACGTTCATCTCCATAAAATCTTGGACAAGTTCGAAACTGGGCCATATGAGGTCAAAAACTAGGTCACTAGGTCGAATTGAAGGGAAATCTTGTTAACACTCTGGAGGCCACATTTTCAACTTGACCATGTTGAAACTTTATCAGAATGTTTGTCTTGATGATATGTAGGTCAAGTTCGAACATGGGTCACATCGGGTCAAAAAGTAGGTCACTAGGTCAAATTGAAGGAAAATCTTGTTAACACTCCAGAGGCTGCAATTTTTGCTTCAGCAGTTTGAAATTTTGTCAAAATGTTTGTCTTAAAAATATCTAGGTCAAGTTCGAATATGGGTTATGCCGGGTCAAAAACTAGGTCACTAGGTCAAATTGAAGGAAAATCTTGTTAACACTTTTGATGCCGCATTTTTTGCTTCAGCAGCTTGAAATTTGGTCAGAATGTTTGTCTTAAAGATATCTAGTTCAAGTTCAAATATGGGTCATATTGGATCAGAAACTAGGTCACTAGGCCAAATTGAGGGGAAATCTTGTTAACTCTGTAGAAGCCGCATGTTTTGCTTCAGCGGCTTGAAATTTTGTCAGAATGTTGAGCTGAATGATATCTAAACCAAGTTCGAATATGGGTCATGCCGGGTCAAAAACTAGGTCACTAGGTCAAATTGAAGGAAAATCTTGTTAACACTTTGGATGCCGCAATTTTTGCTTCAGCAGCTTGAAATTTGGTCAGAATGTTTGTCTAAATGATATCTAGGCCAAGTTCGGATATGCGTCATCCTGGGTTAAAAACTAGGTCACTAGGCCCAATTGAAGGGTAATCTTGTTAACACTCTGGATACTGCATTTTTAATTTCAGCATGATAAAACTTGATCAGAATGTTTTTCTTGATGATATGTAGGCCAAGTTTGAATATGGGTCATGCTGGGTCAAAAACTAGGTCACTAGATCAAATTGAAGGAAAATCTTGTGAACACTTTGGATGCCGCATTTTGTGTTTCAGCAGCTTGAAATTTGGTCAGAATGTTTGTCTGAATTATATCTAGGTCAAGTTCGAATATGGGTCATATTGGATCAGAAACTAGGTCAATAAAGGAAAATATTGTTCAAACTCCGGAGGCCGCATTTTTACTTTGAGCAAGTTGAAACTTTGTCAGAATGTTGTCTTGATGATATCTAGTCCATGTTGGAATATGGGTCATATCAGGTAAAAAAATATAGATCACTAGGCCAAATGAAGGAAAATATTGTTAACACTGTGGAGGTTGCATTCAGAATAATTGTCTTGATGTGTTTTGCATTGCAGTACATTGTATAATTAAGGTGAGCGATCTCTTGTTTCAAACTTGGTAACAAAGTTAAATGCCTTACGGGCTAGGCCAAGTTCGATCGTCACTTTCGGCGGACTTTATTCGGTGGAGTTATGGCCCCTTAATTAACAAAAAATGTCGTTTGTTGCTGTTTCCGTGCAATAACTGCCACAAATGTGAACCATTTTTTTTTCAAACTTGGTAACAACCTAGGCCAAGTTCGATCGTCACTTTCGGCGGACTTTATTCTACAATATTTCCTGCAAGCGGGGGATATAAATTTCATGAATTTGCTTGTTTTTCTAAATAAGTACTTGTGTTAGGGCTTCCATATTTGGAATATAATTACATGTATTACATTTTTTCACATTGTATGTTGAAGATGCTGAGTGTGACTTTTAGGGGGTAAAAAACATGATTTTTGTTTGATTTTGTGATTTTAGATAAATTCTTAATTTTTGGTTACATTTCTTTCTAATTGCGATCATTTATTTATTAAATATAATTCTTCAACATATCAAACGGGTTTTGCATGGTGTCAAACATTAGGAAAACCTTTTTTTAAGGTTTTGCTAATTTTGGACTCAGTCAGTTTTAACATTTGCGTTTAGCTCAACGTTAAAGTTACATCATTCAAATCACTTCATGCTTCACATATTTGTTAAGGACCATCGTACAATAAGGTTAGATAACTCCATTGTATCCTAAATATGGAGTAATGGACATTGATTGACTTAGGAAATTTTATTTTTAAATTATATTTAAATGTATGTATATCTATTCAGTTGCTTTTACATATAGAGTATATAATATGATTCAATAGTACTTAAGTGCAATATAGTGAAATGGTGCTTTATGTGAATAAGCGGCCTGTAGTCGAGCGCGCTGTCCTCCGACAGCTCTTGTTAAAGTGGCCATACCAATAGAAAATCTCTATAAAAAAAAATAGTGAACAGAGATGAAAACATTGTGGCAAAAGGAGAAACTGCTCATAATGATCAAATTCTTATTTTCCAAATTCATCGGCTGTAGATGAGTCAAATTTCATCAGTGGTAAGGTATACCTTGAAACTGTCCGTTTATAATGTTTTCATTTAGTGCTGATTGAGTTGCTGGAATTCATTTTTAGCTCACCAATGCAAGAAGTGCAAGGTGAGCTTTTGTGATTGCCTACCGTCCGTCGTCGTCGTCGTTGTCCGTCCGTTCACATTTTCCTACAAACGACTTCTCCTCCTAAACCAATTAACCAAATTCAAAATAATTTTGCAGGAATGTTCCTTGGGTGGATCTCTATCAAACTTGATCAAAGAATTCTATTCCATGCAGATCTTTGGTCGCCACAGCAACAAAAATGGGGAAATTAACCAAAACTTAAAAAATATTCTTGTCTGAAAGTAGAAGGCCCAGGCCTTTGATATTTGGTATGTAGCATCATCCAGTGAACCTCTATCAAGATTGATCAAATTATAGCCCTGGGGTCAAAAATGACCCCTCCCATGGGGTCACTTGTTTTACATAGACTCATTTAGGGGAAAAACTTAAAAAATCTTCTTGTCTTAAAGCAGAGGGCACAGGCCTTTGATATTTGGTATGTAGCATCATCTAGTGGACCTCTATCAAGATTGTTCAAATTATAGCCCTGGGGTAAAAAATGACACCTCCCATGGGGTCTATTGTTTTACATAGACTCAGAGAGAGAAAAACTTGAAAATCTTCTTGTCTAAAAGATAATTGGTATGTAGCATCATCTAGTGGACCTCTACCAAGATTGTTCAAATTATAGCCCTGGGGTCAAAAATGACCCCTCTCCGGGGATCACTAATCTTGTTTTACATAGACTCATATGCGGAAAAAACTTTAAAAATCTTCTTGTCTAAAAGTAGAGGTTCCAGGCCTTTGATATTTGGTATGTAGCATCATTGTGGACCTCTACCAAGATTGTTCAAATTATAGCCCTGGGGTCAAAAATGACCCCTCCCCGGGGGTCACTTGTTCTCCATAGACTTATAGAGAATTTCTAAAAGATATTTGGTATGTAGCATCATCTATAGGACCTCTATTAAGATTGTTCAAATTATAGCCGTGGGGTCAAAAATGACCCCTCCCCAGGGGGTCACTTGTTTTACATAGATAGGGGAAAAACTTTAAAAATCTTCTTGTCTCAAAGTAGAAGGCCCAGGCCTTTGATATTTGGTATGTAGCATCTAGTGGACCTCTACCTAGATTGTTCAAATTATAGCCCTGGGGTCACTTGTTTTACATAGACTCATATAGGGAAAAAACTTAAAAGGTCTTCTTGTCTAAAAGATAATTGGTATGTAGCATCATCTAGTGGACCTCTACCAAGATTGTTCAAATTATAGCCCTGGGGTCAAAAATGACCCCTCTCCGGGGATCACTAATCTTGTTTTACATAGACTCATATGTGGAAAAACTTATAAAATCTTCTTGGCTAAAAGTAGAGGGCCCAGGCCTTTGATATTTGGTATGTAGCATCATTGTGGACCTCTACCAAGATTGTTCAAATTATAGCCCTGGGGTCAAAAATGACCCCTCCCCGGGGGTCACTTGTTCTCCATAGACTCATAGAGAATTTCTAAAAGATATTTGGTATGTAGCATCATCTATAGGACATCTACCAAGATTGTTCAAATTATAGCACTGAGGTCAAAATGACCCCTCCCCGGGGGTCACTTGTTTTTCATAGACTCATATAGGGTAAAGAACATAGGTGAGCGATATAGGACCATCATGGTCCTCTTGTTCTATAATTTCTATGACAATGTATGTTTTACTGCTAACCCTTAATAATTTCTCACTTGTGGATGCATTCTGACGCATCTGCAGCAGATGATTTTTAGTAGTGCTCAAGGTGTGTTATTGTGATCGCCTTTTGTCCGTCGTTCGTCGTCCGTCATCAACATTTGCTTGTTATTACTCTAGAGGCAACATTTTGCATCCAATCTTTATGAAAGTTTATCAGAACATATATCTCAATCAACTCTAGGCCAAGTACGAAACTGGGTCATGTGGGGTCAAAAGCTAGGTCACTAGGTCAATTTAAGGAAAATCTTGTTAACACTCCTGAAGGCGCATTTTTGGCTTGAGCATTTTGAAACTTTGTCAGAATGTTTGTCTTTGTGATATACAGGCCAAGTTTGAATATGGGTCATGTCTAGTCAAAAACTAGGTCACTAGGCCAAATTGAAGGAAAATCTTGTTAACACTCTGGAAGCCATATTTAAAACTTGAGCATGTTGAAACTTTGTCAGAAAGTTTGTCTTGATGATATCTAGGCCAAGTTCGAATATGGGTCATGTCCGGTCAAAAACTAGGTCACTAGGCCAAATTGAAGGAAAATCTTGTTAACACTCTGGAAGCCACATTTTAAACTTCAGCATGTTGAAACTTTATCAGAAAGTTTGTCTTGATGATATCTAGGCCAAGTTCGAATATGGGTCATGTCCGGTTAAAAACTAGGTCACTAGGCCAAATTTAAGGAAAATCTTGTTTACACTCTAGAAACCACATTTCTGGCTTGAGCATGTTGAAACTATGTCGGAAAATTTGACTTAGTGATATCTAAGTCAAGTTCGAATATGGGTCATGTCGGGTCAAAAACTAGGTCACATTGCCAAATTTAAGGAAAATCTTGTTAACACTCTGGAAGCCACATTTTTGTCAGGAATATTTGTCTTAGTAATAGCTAGGCCAAGTTCGAATATGAGTCATGTCAGGTCAAACACTAGGTCACTAGGCCAAATTTAAGGAAAATCTTGTTAACACTCTTGAAGCAGCATTTTAAACTTGAGTATGTTGAAACTTTATCAGAAAGTTTGTCCTGATGATATCTAGGCCAAGTTCGAATATGGGTCATGTCATGTCAAAAACTAGGTCACTAGACCAAATTTAAGGGAAATCTTGTTAACACTCTGGAAGCCACATGTTTGGCTTGAGCATGAGAGAGTTATGTCTTAAATAGCCCATTCTCAGGTGAGCGATTCCAGGGCCTCATGGCCCTCTTGTTGAAAATATGGTGTCAAAATGAGAAATTGCTTATAGTTCCATTTTCATCAATGTTTTCAACTCTATTCTTGAACTCCCATTTATGGCAATTTTTAATTATTTTTGAAAATATGGTGTCAAAAGGAGAAATTGCTTATATTTCCATTTTCATCAATGTTTAACTCTATTCTTGAACTCCCATTTATGGCAATTTTAACCAGGTATTCAACACAGGCTTAACACAGTTGAAATCTGTTTATAAGATTGACGATGTCATTGTTCGGGCAGGTGACATCAAACCTATCTATGAATCTGAATATCTTTAGTTACAGTTGACATATTGTAACCAAAATTGGTATGTAGAAAGAGTTTATGGAGACCTTTCATGGTATTGTGTTTGGGGTTTCAAGGTCAAGGTCGTTATTACTAAAAAAAAATAGAAAAACAGTTGAAACTGAATACCTTTAGTTATGATTGACATATTGTTATCTAAGTTGGTACATGTATGTAGAAAGAAGTTATAGAGACATTTTATGGAATTGCGTTTGGGGCCCCTAGCATCAAGGTCAAGGTTCCTGTTACTAAAAGTAGAAAAAATGGTTGAAACTGAAAGTCTTAATTTAGTTACAGTTCATTTATTATAACTAAATGGTAACTGTTCCAAAAATGTAAGCCTGTTTTTCTACTGTGTCATATTTTCAGGAAATATATAATCAAACCAATCTAGGACTTTAGAAATGGCTCACAAGTTGAACTTGTAGAAACTTTTTTATCAGAGCATGTTCTATATTTTTCCTTACAAATTACTCATAATGTGCATTTTCTCCTTTGGCCACAATATTTTTAAAAGTCTTCTGCGGCAAAGGCATCAACATGTGCGAAAAGGTTAATGTCAAACAACTATTCCTCTTAAACCAATGGGCCAATTGTGATGAAACTTCATAGGTAGCATCCTTTCATACATTCCTCTCATTTATTTCATTTCTGTGAAAACCGAAAGAAAACACTTCAAAAATCTTCTTCTCCAAAACTATTTTGCTGATTTCGAATAATTTTGTGGAAATGTGGGGAGGCTGTTTTGCCTCATATGGCTTTAGCAAAAAAATTAAGTCTTCTCTAATGAAACTATACCTTGTTGTTTTTCAAATTCTTTTGTAGAATAAAGTGACCCTCTTGGAGACTCATTCAAGTACTAGTGATCCGTCAAAAAAACATGGTTGCCAGATATTGGGGCTGTTTTGCTTTATATGACTTGGCTAAAAACTTTAAAAAATATTTCACAAAAGTATGTGGACTGAATAATGTTCACATGATGGTGTATATATATGTGGTTGAATAATGTTCACATGATGGTGTATATATATATATATATATATATATATGTGGTTGAATAATGTTCATTTGATGGTGTGTATATATATATATGTGGTTGAATAATGTGCATAGGACGATGTATATATATATATATATATATATATATGTGGTTGAATAATGTTCACATGATGGTGTATATATATATGTGGTTGAATAATGTTCACATGATGGTGTATATATATATATGTGGTTGTATAATGTGCATAGGATGATGTGTATATATATGTGGTTGATTAATGTTCACTTGATGGTGTATATATATATATGTGGTTGAATAATGTTCACATGATGGTGTGTATATATATATGTGTTTGAATAATGTTCACATGATGGTACATATATATATGTGGTTGAATAATGTTCACATGATGGTGTATATATATGTGGTTGAATAATGTCCACATGATGGTGTATATATATATATATATATATATATGTGTGTGTGTGGTTGATTAATGTTCAAATTATTTTACAGGATATATCTTATGACCAGGAGTGCCACAGTTTTAACACCTCCCTGTTTACTCAGTTCAAAATTCTGTTTATAAGAACCTTCACTTCTATATTGAGGGATGCGGTAAGTTCTCATTATTTCTCCCTCTATTAAACCTTTCCCACTTGCAGACGCATTTTGATGCATATGCTGCAGGCGATTTTTGAAAACATTGTATAAAAAGTAGAAATTGCTCACAATGAGCAATTACACCTTTTGCCACAACGTTTTTAACTCTGTTCAATATTTCTGAAGCAGACAACTTTGAAAACATTCAAGCAAAAACATGGTAAATGTCAATAAATGGAGCTGTTATTATTGGATATATTTGAAACCCTTATTATGAGCAATTTCTCCTTTTGCCATAATGTTTTTAAAAGTTGTCTGCTGCTGTGATCTGTTCAGCCTTTGTTGTTGGTACTCAAAAGACTTTCATGACACTTCTTAATAAAGTACTTAACCTAGCATGCTATGAACTTCTTGCACTGCAGCCAGGAGTATTTAGAATATTTGTAACCTGTAACTTTTATCAATACAATGTATACATCATAAAAGTTACTGAAACAATTATTTTTTGTCTTAGGTTCTCACAATAAATAAGAAATTGTGTTAATATTGTGCTCAACTTTATTCCCATCCCCAGTTTAATAACTATGGCCACATGAGCATTTAAACAAAATTGAATAAAATCCAATCTGCTTCTGCAGCAAAGGACTTTTAAAACATTGTAGCAAAAGGAGAAACCATTAGTAATACTGCAATTTATAAATGTTTTCCATTGCTTTGCAAGATGAATACAAAGTTGTCTGCTGCATATGTGGGAAAGCGTTAGCAAGCTTAGATGAATACCTACTTAAATAGTTTCCAAAAAACTGGGGTCTGTTTTCTCTGCCCTATCTGGAGCTCTGACCATCTGAGCTGTAATCTGTGAAAACCAATCTGAATGTGTTTGGATGTGTATAAATGTCTTCCATCAATCTGAATGTGTTTGGATGTGTATAAATGGCTTCCATGCTAAAGGATTCAAATGGAAATTGATTAACAGAAAAGTTCATTGAAATCATTTATGACTAATTGGCAAACAGTTGTTTTATCCAGCTTTAATATATTAACCCACATACAACAAATCTGCAGGAGACCACTTTGAAAACCTTTCAGCAAACATCCCCCAATTTTCTGTTAATAAAAGTTAAATTATTGAAAAGCATTGTGACAAAAGAAGATTTGTTCATTTTGAGAAATTTCTCCTTTCTCCTTTTGCCACTCCCAAAGTTGTGTGCTGCAGATGATTCTTAATGCATCTGAAAGTTGGAAAGGGTTTGAGAGATAATTGTCTGAGGTTTGATTCAGAAGACATTGTGTTGCATCATTATTTAATAATTATACCCCCAAAAAACAAAGTTTTGGTGGGGTATATAGGAGTCACTGTGTCGGGCTGTATGTCTGTCGGTCGGTCAGTCGGAAGCCATATTTTGTCCGGCCTATTTCTTACAAACCACTGGGTGGAATTCAATAACATTTTACATGAAGCTTCTTTACCAAGAGGAGATGTGCATACCCTAACGATCTTACAATTGCATGTTATTTTACTGAGTTATGGCCCTTTTACTTGTTAAGTTGTTGGTCATATTTTGTCCGAAGCCATATTTTGTCCGGCCTATTTCTTACAAACCAGTGGGTGGAATTCAATAACATTTTACATGAATTTTCTATACTAAGAGGAGATTTTCATACCCTAAAGGTCTTACAATTGCATGTTTCACAGAGTTATGGCCCTGTTTCTTATTAAGATGTTGGTCATATTTTGTCCGGCCTATTTCTTACAAACCACTGGGTGGAATTCAATTAAATTTTACATGAAGCTTCTATACCGAGAGGAGATGTGCATACCCTAAAGGTCTTACAATTGCATGTTTTTTACAGAGTTATGGCCCTTTTACTTATTAAGTTGTTGGTCATATTTTGTCCGGCCTATTTCTTACAAACCAATGGGTGGAATTCAATAAAATTTTACATGAAGCTTCTACACCTAGAGGAGATGTGCATATCCTAAAGGTCTTACAATTGCATGTTAATTTACAGAGTTATGGCCTTTTTCCTTATTAAGTTGTTGGTCATATTTTGTCAGGCGTATTTTTTACAAACCACTAGGTGGAATTCAATAACATTTTACATGAAGCTTCTATACCTTTAAAGTCTTACAATTGCATGTTATTTTACAAAGTTATGGCCCTTTTACTTATTAAGTTGTTGGTCGGTCAGAAGCCATATTTTGTCCAGCCTCTTTCTTACAAACCACTGGGTGGAATTCAATAACATTTTACATGAATCTTCTATACCAAGAGTAGATGTGCATATGGTCTTACAATTGCATGTTATTTTACAGAGTTATGGCCCTGGCCTTTTTTTGGTCGGTCGGAAGCCATATTTTGAGTCAAGGTGCTGTTTTGGGGGTATTTATCATCTTCAGTGATATTTCTAGTTATATATTATATTTAGTTTTAAAGGATGTACAAAATAGTATTGACCTTTACATATTTAGAACAGACACAGAGGTGTTGTGATTACAGCATTTACTTCAAGAGCTCGTATCCCATGTTTATTCCTTGGTTTTATCATACTAAAGGCTTGTAACCCATGTTTATTCCTGGGTCTTATCATACCAAGAGCTTGTAACCCATGTTTATCCAGGGTTTGATCATATCAAGAGCTCGTAATCCATGTTTATTCCTGGGTCTGATCATACCAAGACCTTATAACCCATGTTTATTCCTCGGTCTTATCTTACCAAGAGCTTGTAACCCATGTTTATTCCTGGGTCTTATCTTACCAACAGCTTGTAACCCATGTTTATTCCTGGGTCTTATCATACCAAGAGTTGTAACCCATGTTTATTCCTCGGTCTGATCATACCAAGCGCTTGTTACCCATGTTTATTCCTCGGTCTTATCTTACCAACAGCTTGTAACCCATGTTTATGCCTGGGTCTGTCTTAGCATGCAAAGAGTTGTAACCCATGTTTATTCCTGGGTCTTATCATACCAAGAGTTGTAACTCATGTTTATTCCTGGGTCTTATCATACCAAGAGTTGTAACCCATGTTTATTCCTGGGTCTGATCATACCAAGAGCTTGTTACCTATGTTTATTCCTCGGTTTGATCATACCAAGAGCTTGTTACCCATGTTTATTCCTGGGTCTTATCATACAGAGAGCTTGTAACCCATGTTTATTCCTGGGTCTAATCATACCAAGAGCTTGTAACCCATGTTTATTCCTCAGTCTTATCTTACCAAGAGCTTGTAAAGCATGTTTATTCCTGGGTCTTATCTTACCAACAGTTTCTAACCCATGTTTATTCCTGGATCTTATCTTACCAAGAGCTTCTAACCCATGTTTATTCCTGGGTCTTATCTTACCAAGAGCTTGTTACCTATGTTTATTCCTGGGTCTAATCATACCAAGAGCTTGTAAACCATGTTTATTCCTCAGTCTTATCTTACCAAGAGCTTGTAAACCATGTTTATTCCTGGGTCTTATCTTACCAACAGTTTCTAACCCATGTTTATTCCTGGATCTTATCTTACCAAGAGCTTCTAACCCATGTTTATTCCTGGGTCTTATCTTACCAACAGCTTCTAACCCATGTTTATTCCTGGGTCTGATCATACCAAGAGCTTGTTACCTATGTTTATTCCTGGGTCTGATCATACCAAGAGCTTGTAACCCATGTTTATTCCTGGGTCTTATCATACCAAGAGCTTGTAACCCATGTTTATCCTTGGTCTGATCATATCAAGAGCTCTTAACCCATGTTTATCCAGGGTCTTATCATATCAAGAACTCTTAACCCATGTTTATCCAGGGTCTGATCATATCAAGAGCTTGCAACCCATGTTTATTCAGGGTCTGATCATACCAAGAACTCTTAACCCATGTTTATCCAGGGTCTGATCATATCAAGAGCTTGTAACCCAGTTTATTCCTGGGTCTGATCATACCAAGAACGTGTTACCCATGTTTATTCCAGGGTCTAATCATACCAAGAGCTTGTTACCTATGTTTATTCAGGGTCTGATCATATCAAGAGCTCTTAACCATGTTTATCCAGGGTCTGATCATATCAAGAGCTTGTAACCCATGTTTATTCCTGGGTTTTTATCTTACCAACAGCTTGCAACCCATGTTTATTCAGGGTCTGATCATATCAAGAACTCTTAGCTCATGTTTATCCAGGGTCTGAATATATCAAGAGCTTGTAACCCATGTTTATTCAGGGTCTGATCATACCAAGAACTCTTAACCCATGTTTATCCAGGGTCTGATCATATCAAGAGCGTGTAACCCAGTTTATTCCTGGGTCTGATCATACCAAGAATGTGTTACCCATGTTTATTCCAGGGTCTAATCATACCAAGAGCTTGTTACCTATGTTTATTCAGGGTCTGATCATATCAAGAGCTCTTAACCCATGTTTATCAAGAGCTTGTAACCCATGTTTATTCCTGGGTTTTATCTTACCAACAGCTTATAACCCATGTTTATCCTTGGTTCTATCATACCAAGAACTCTTAACCCATGTTTATCCAGGGTCTGATCTTATCAAGAGCTTGTAACCCAGTTTATGCCTGGGTCTGATCATACCAAGAACGTGTAACCCATGTTTATTCCCGGGTCTAATCATACCAAGAGCTTGTTACCTATGTTTATTCAGGGTCTGATCATATCAAGAGCTCTTAACCCATGTTTATCCAGGGTCTGATCATATCAAGAGCTTGTAAACCATGTTTATTCCTGGGTTTTATCTTACCAACAGCTTATAACCCATGTTTATCCTTGGTTCTATCATACCAAGAACTCTTAACCCATGTTTATCAAGGGTCTGATCATATCAAGAGCTTGTAACCCAGTTTATTCCTGGGTCTGATCATACCAAGAACGTGTTACCCATGTTTATTCCTGGGTCTTATCATACCAAGAGCTTGTAACCCATGTTTATTCTTGGGTCTGATCATACCAAGAACTCTTTAACACATGTTTATTCCTGGGTCTGATCATACCAAACAAAACAAAAATTGTAGTGGAGGCTCCTCTCTTTAGCGCTCAAGATTGCAGGTTGAGTTAGGACTGACTTACAGATAACAAGATTAACCCTTTTCCACATACAACAAATCTGCAGCAAAATTCTTTGATAACATCTACTCAAGGTATGGAAAATCTCTAGAAATGAAGATACAATTACTGAAAAAAAAAAATCATTTTGAGCTATTTCTCCTTTTATCATAATGTTTCAAAAAGTGTCTGCTGCAGATGCGTCAACATGCTTCTATAGGGGGAAAGGGTTAACATACCAATAGTACTGAGAAATTATCAAGGAAATGATGATATAAATGGAAAACTGTTAAAGTGGCCTTAAACACCATTAGTATGAAAAGAATTCAGATTTTGATGTATTGTCTTAAGAATCCTCTAGATATGTATATGAGGTAACAAATTGGCTTTGATTATAATTTAATTTCTTTCCATATTATATTTTCAGACACTGACAAGGCTCCGATTAATATCCCATTTAACTGTGGGTATCTTGATTGGTTTACTATACCTTGGCATTGGGAATGAGGCAACCAAGGTGTTTAACAATGCAGGCTGTCTATTTTTCTGTATTCTCTTTCTCATGTTCTCAGCGCTCATGCCCACAGTTTTAACATGTAAGTTATATGTTTATTGGTATACATTCTTTCACTTAAGCCCACATTTTTAGCTCGACTATTCGAAGAATATGAGAGCTATACTACTCACCCTGGCGTCGGCGTCAGCGTCGCCGTCGGCGTCGGCGTCCACGTCACACTTTGGTTAAGGTTTTGCATGCAAGTTCTTAAATACTACATGTATTGCATTGAAACTTTCTACAACCCTACCAAACTATCACACCAATGTAGATTATCAAGTTAGATAACTCTATCCTGCATTTTATGCAAGTTATGGCCCTTTTTTACTTAGAAATTCTGGTTAAAGTTTTGCGTGCAACTAAAGTAAGAGTCCATATCTCAGTATTTAATTGATGCATTGCATTGAAACTTTATACAGCACTACCCAACTATCACACCTATGTAGATTATCAAGTTAGATAACTCTATCCTGCATTTTATGCAAGTTATGGCCCTTTTTTTACTTAGAAATTCTGGTTAAAGGTTTGCGTGCAACTAAATTAAGAGTCCATATCTCAGTATTTACTTGATGCATTGCATTGAAACTTTCTACAACCCTACCCAACTATCACACCTGTGTAGATTATCATCTAAGATAACTCTATCCTGCATTTTATGCAAGTTATGGCCCTTTTTTTACTTAGAAATTCTGGTTAAAGTTTTGCATGCAACTAAATTAAGAGTCCATATCTCAGTATATACTTGATGCATTGCATTGAACCTTTATACAACCCTACCCAACTATTACACCTATGTAGATTAACAAGTTAGATAACTCTATCCTGCATTTTAGGCAAGTTATGGCACTTTTTTTTACTTAGAAATTCTGGATAAAGTTTTGCGTGCTACTAAATTAAGAGTCCATATCTCAGTATTTACTTGCTGCATCGCATTGAAACTTTCTACAACCCTACCCAACTATTACACCTGTGTAGATTATCAAGTATGATAGCTCTATTCTGCATTTTATGCAAGTTATGGCCCTTTTTTTACTTAGAAATACTGGTTAAAGTTTTGCGTGCAACTAAATTAAGAGTCCACGTCTCAGTATATACTTGATGCATTGCATTGAACCTTTATACAACCCTACCCAACTATCACACCTATGTAGATTATCAAGTATGATAACTCTATCCTGCATTTTATGCAAGTTATGGCCTTTTTGGACTTATAAATTCTGGTTAAAGTTTTGCATGCAACTACATAAAGAGACCATCTCTTAGTAACTACTTGATGCATTGCATTGAAACGTTATACAGCCCTTACCAACCAGCATTTTATGCAAGTTATGGACCTTTTTGGACTTAGAAATTCTGGTTAAAGTTTTGCAACTACATTTAGAGTGTAATCTCAGTAACAACTTGAACAATTGTATTGAAACTTTATACAACCTTTCCCAATTGTACAACTATAAACACAACCAATTAAGATAACTCTATCCTGTATATGGTGCAAATTGTTGCCCTTTTTTTACTTAGAAATTAGGGTTAAAGGTTTGCGTGCAACTACATTAAGAGTCCATATCTTAGTAACTACTTGATGCATTCCATTGAAAGGTTATACAACCCTATCTAACCATCAAACCTATGAAAATAATCATGTTAAATAACACTATCCTGCATATAATGCAAATTATCACCCACTAAGAAATTGTGGTTAATGTTTTGCATGCAACTACATTAGAGTCCATTATCTCGGTAACTTAAATAAGCGGTGGAATAGTCGAGCGCGCTGTCCTCCGACAGCTCTTGTTAACATGCAAGTTATATGTGCATAAGGTGAGTTTTTGTGATCGCCTTTTGTCCGTTATTCGTCTGTAGTCAACTTTTTGCGTGTTAACACTCTTGAGGCCACTATTATCATCAATCTTCATGAAACTTATTCAGTTTGTATATCTTGCTAGTCATGTCGGGTCAAAAATTAGGTCACTCGGCCAAATTTAAGGAACACGCTTGAAGCCGCTATTTTGGCTTGAGCATGTTGAAACTTTGTCAGAATATTTGCCTGTATGATATCTAGACTAAATTCGAATACGGATCATGTTGACTCAAAAACTAGGTCACTAAGCCAAATTGAAGGAAAATCTTGTTAACAATCTGGAATCCATGATTTTGGCTTGAGCATTTTAGAAACTTTGCTGGTTATGTTCACTAGCTCAATATTGAGAAAAATCTTGTTAACACTCCAGAGACTATATTTTTAGCTCACCTAAGCACAAAGTGCAAGGTGAGCTTTTGGATCACTCACCGTCCAGCGGCGGCGTCTGTTAACAATTTCCTACAAATGACTTCTTCTACTAAACCAATGGACAGATTTCAAAATAATTCACAGGAATAGTCCTTAGGTGGTCCTCTTTCAAAGTTGTTTTTGTTAGATAAAATTATTTTGCACAAATGTTCCTTGGGGTACCTTCTACCAAGATGGTTCAAATATTTCCGATCCGTTGAAAAACATGGCTGCCAGGGGGCGGAGCTTATTTTCCTTATATGTGCATTGTTAAAACTTTAAAAATCTTCTTGTCCAAAAGTACTAGCCCGATTTGAACATTATTTTGCACAAATGTTCCTTGGGGCACCCTTTACCAAGATTGTTCAAATATTTCCAATCCGTTGAAAAACATGGCCGCCATGGGGCGGAGCTTGTTTTCCTTATATGTGCATTGTTAAAAATTTAAAAATCTTCTAGTCCAAAAGTACTGGCCCGATTTGAAAAAAAAATTGCACAATTGTTCCTTGGGGCACCCTTTACCAAGATTGTTGAAATATTTCCGATCCGTTGAAAAACATGGCTGCCAGAGGGCAGAGCTTGTTTTCCTTATATGTGCATTGTTAAAACTTTATAAATCTTCTTGTCCTGATTTGAAAATTATTTTGCACAAATGTTCCTTGGGGCACCCTTTGACAAGATTGTTCAAATATTACCAATCCGTTGAAAAACATAGCCGCTAGGGGGCGGAGCTTGTTCATAGACTCATATAGGGAAAAACCTTTAAAAATCTTCTTGTCTAAGAGTAGAGGGCCCAGGCCTTTAATATTTGGTATGTAGCATCATCTAGTGGACCTCTACCAAGATTGTTCAAATTATAGCCCTGGGGTCAGAAAATGACCCCTCCCCTGGGGTCTATTCTTTTACATAGACTCATATAGAGAAAATTTAAACAAAAAAAATAATCTGAAAGTAGAGGGCCCAGGCCTTTGATATTTGGTATGTAGCATCGTCTAGTGGACCTCTACCAAGATTGTTCAAATTATAACCCTGGGGTAAAAAATGACCCCATCCCGGGGGTCACTTGTTTTACATATACTCATATAGGGGAAAAACTTATAAAATCTTCTTGGCTAAAAGTAGAGGGCCCAGGCCTTTGATATTTGGTATGTAGCATCATCTAGTGGACCTCTACCAAGATTGTTCAAATTATAGCCATGGGGTCAAAAATGACCCCTTCCCTAGGGGTCACTTGTTTCACATAGATTTGTATAGGGGAAAAAATTAAAAAATCTTCTTGTCTAAAAGTAGAGGGCCCAGGCCTTTGATATTGGGTATGTAGCATCATCTAGTGGACCTCTACCAAGATTGTTTAAATTATAGCCCTTGGGTCAAAATTACCCGTCCCTGGGGTCACTTGTTTTACATAGACTCATAAAGGGAAAAAAATTAAAAAATCATCTTTTCTAAAAGTAGAAGGCCCAGGCCTTTGATATTTGGTATGTAGCATCATCTAGTGGACCCCTCAAAGATTGTTCAAATTATAGCCCTGGGGTCAAAAATGGCTCTACCCGGGTCACTTGTTTTACTTATACTCGTATAAGGAAAAACTTTAAAAATCTTGTCTAAAAGTTTAATATTTGAAATCTAACTTCATCTAGTGGACTTCTACCAAGATTGGTCAAATTATTATAGCCCTGGTGTCAAACATGGCTCCACCCTGGGGATCACTTGTTTTACATAGACTTGTTAATGTAAACACTTTAAAAATATACTTGTCCATTTGCCATGAATGTTCTTTGGGTGCTCCTCTACTAAAACTTCAAATTATTTTGATAGGATGATAAACATGGCCACCAGGGGGTGTTGCTTGTTTTCCGTATATATGTATAGACAAAGAACAATGAAAACTTTTTAAGTTTGATTAAATCAGGTGAGCGATATAGGACCATCATGGTCCTCTTGTTATCATGTAAGTTATCTCAATGTGTACACATGCTTTCACTCATTCCCACAATTTTCACTTATCTTTATGTGTATAAATACTTTTGCTATATGTTTACATATACTTTTTACACTACGACTTTTGAAAGCATCGTGGCAGAGGGTGAAATTGCTCACAATGCACAATTACTTTTTTTCAATGATTATAATTTCTATTGTAGGGATTTTCTATGATTTTGCTGTTTTCAAAAAGGGTTAAGAATATCTCGGGCGAAAGGTGTAATATCTGAAATAGGAAGAATCGCCTCTAAACAAAGTTGAAAAACATTTTGGGAAGTGTGTTTAAAGAAGTTTACTCCAAATACTTCTTATAATATTGGATATTGGTAATGAGTGAACTGTTCTGGTTCTTATGAACTCTCATTTCAGTTCCAATGGAGATGACTGTGTGTATAAGAGAACATTTGAATTACTGGTACAGTCTGAAGGCATACTATCTGGCCAAAACTATGGCCGATATGCCATTTCAGGTAGGCTAGTTTAAAACACATATTTTTAGCTCACCTGTGCTCAAGGGGAGCTATTGTGGTCACATTTTGTCCGGCTTCCGTCTGTCATGTGTCCTCAACAATTGCCTTTTTAACACTCTACAGGCTTCATTTTGCATCAGATCTTCATGAAAGTTTATCAGAACATTCATCTCCATTAAATCTTGGACAAGTTCGAGACTGAGCCATACGAGGTCAAAACTGATGTCACTAGGTCAAATTGAAGGAAAATCTTGTTAACACTTTGGAGGCCACATCTTTAGATCACCTAGAGCCAAAGGCTCAAGGTGAGCTATTCTGATCACTTTTTGTCCGTCCGTCGTTAACATTTAGACATTTAGATCATCTCCTCCTTAACCACTTGCCAATTTCAACCAAACTTCACAGGAATGTTCCTTTGGTGGACCTCTTTCAAAATTGTTCAAAGATTTAAATTCCATCGAGAACTTTGGTTGCTGCGGCAACAGAAAAGGGGAAAATTGCCAAATCTTAAAAAATCTTCTTGTCCAAAAGTACTGGCCTGATTTGAAAATTATTTTGCACAAATGTTCCTAGGGGTACCCTCTACCAAGATTGTTCAAATATTTCCGATCCGTTGAAAAAACTGGCCGCCAGGGGGCGGAGCTTATTTTCCTTATATGTGCGTTGTTAAAACTTTAAATATCTTCTTGTCCAAAAGTACTGGCCGGATTTGAAAATTATTGTGCACAAATGTACATTGGGGCACCCTTTACCAAGATTGTTCAAATATTTCAGATCCATTGAAAAACATGGCCGCCAGGGGGTGGAGCTTGTTTTCCTTATATGTGCATTGTTAAAACTTTAAAAAAATTCTTGTCCAAAAGTACTGGCCCGATTTGAAAATTATTTTCCACAAATGTTCATTGGGGCACCCTTTACCAAGATTGTTCAAATATTTCCGATTGATTGAAAAACATGGCCGCCAGTGGGCGGAGCTTGTTTTCCTTATATGCGCATTGTTAAAACTTTAAAAATCTTCTTGTCCAAAAGTACTGGCCCGATTTGAAAATTATTTTGCATAAATATACATTGGGGCACCCTTTACCAAGATTGTTCAAATATTTCCGATCCGTTGAAAAACATGGCCGCCAGGGAGCGGAGCTTGTTTTCCTTATATGTGCATTGTTAAAACTTAAAAAATCTTCTTGTCCAAAAGGACTGGCCCGATTTGAAAATTATTTTCCACAAATGTTCATTGGGACACCCTTTACCAAGATTGTTAAAATATTTCCGATTGATTGAAAAACATGGCCGCCAGGGGGCGGAGCTTGTTTTCCTTATATGTGCATTGTTAAAACTTAAAAAATCTTCTTGTCCAAAAGTACTGGCCCGATTTGAAAATTATTTTCCACAAATGTTTATTGGGGCACCCTTTACCAAGATTGTTCAAATATTTCCGATCGATTGAAAAACATGGCCGTCAGTGGGGTTTTTTCTGTTAAAATTTTAAAAATCTTCTTGTCCAAAAGTACTGGCCCGATTTGAAAATTATTTTGCACAATTGTTCCTTGGGGCACCCTTTACCAAGATTGTTCAAATATTTCCGATCCGTTGAAAAACATGGCCGCCAGGGGGCGGATCTTGTTTTCCTTATATGTGCATTGTTAAAACTTTAAAAATCTTTTTGTCCAAAAGTACTGGCCTGATTTGACAATTATTTTCCACAAATATTCCTTGGGGCACTCAAAGATTGTTCAAATATTTCTGATCGGTTGAAAAACATGGCCACCAGGAGCTTGTTCTCCTTATATGTGCATTGTTAAAACTTTGAAAATCTTCTTGTCCAAAAGTATAAGCCCAATTTGAAAATTATTTTGCACAAATGTTCGTTTGGGCACCCTTTACCAAGATTGTTCAAATATTTCCGATCCGTTGAAAAAACATGGCTGCCAGGAGGCTAAGCTTGTTTTCCTTATATGTGCATTGTTAAAACTTAAAAAAATCTTCTCGTCCAAAAAAATTAGCCCGATTTGAAAATTATTTTTCACAAATGTTCCTTGAGGCACCCTCTACCAAGATTGTTCAAATATGTCCGATCTGTTGAAGAACATGGCCGCCAGGGTTAGGTGAGCCTCTACAAAGATTGTTCAAGGCATCCTGTTTTGACCTTCAATACAGAAACATTCCTTGCTTTAAAACTACTGATTGCTTAGGCCTATGACCCTGAAACTTAGTTTGGGTAATGGTCATGATCAGCACTTGACTCAAAGAGGTCATGGGATCATAAGGTCAAGGGTCAAGGTCACTTTGACTTTTAACGAAAAAAACACTATTTTTTGCAATAACTTTGAACTAGTTGCATATGGTGCAAATTGTTGCCCTATGGTTAAAGGTTTGCGTGCAACTACATTAAGAGTCCATATCTTAGTAACTACTTGATGCATTCCATTGAAACGTTATACAACCCTTCCCAACCATCATACCTATGAAAATAATCAAGTTAAATAACTCTATCCTGCATATAATAATGCAAATTATCACCCTTTAAGACATTGTGGTTAATGTTAAGCATGCAACTACATTAGAGTCCATTATCAATTAAGCAGTGGAATAGTCGAGCATGCTGTCCTCCGACAGATCTTGTTATGAAAGTGCTTGTCTGATTTTAAGAAAATATAATAGGAATCTTACTTTAATGATCCTCTACTTAATTTGTTTAAGCCGTTTTGATTGGTTACACAATCATAAAAACCAACCAGGTGTCATCACAAAAGGGGTAAATTGAACTTTTAGCTACAAATGAAAACTCCTACCATTCCAATTGACCAATTTAAACCTAACTTCACAGGAATGTTCCTTTGTTGGTCCTCTTTTAAAATTGTTCAAATACTTACATTCTGTGAAGGACTTTGGTTGCTGCGGCATCAGAAAGTGAGAAAAATACCCCAACTTTAAAATCCTTTTTCTCCATTATCTGCTTGTCCGATTCTAAGATAATTTGGTAGAAATGTTCCTTAAGTGACCCTCTAAAAAACCTGTTGAAACCATATTGGTTTTGTTGAAAAATAGGGAAGCAAGGCGGCATCAGGAAAGGTGCAAAATTACAAAAAAAATATAATTCCATTCTTATTTAAGTTCTTGTTAGATTTCAAGATATAAATTGCCTTTACTGAAAAGCTGTTTCTTGAAGTGTCCACTCCTTGCAGTTTCATTTGCACTCCTTGATCAAATTTTCCCAGATATTTGCAGTTAAATATTTGCTACTAATTTACTATCAATCGGGTGAGTTGATGTAGGGCCATCTTGGCCCTCTTGTTAACTTGAGCATGTTGAAAATTAATCAGAATGTTTGTCTTGATGATAAGTAGGTCGAGTTTGAATATAGGTCATGTTAGATCAAAATGTAGGTCATTAGGTCAAATTGAAGGAAAATCTTGTTTACACTCTAGAGGCTGTAATTTTTACTTCAGCAGTTTTTAATTTTGTAATTTAGGTCATGTTTATAGATGGGTCATACTGGGTCAGAAATTAGGTCACTAGGCCAAATTGAAGGGAAATCTTGTTAACACTCTAGAGGGTACTATCAAAATATTTTTCTTGATGATACTTTGGTCGTGTCATTTCAAAAACTAGGTCACTAGGCCAAATTGAAGAAAAATCTTGTTAACACTGTAGAAGCCGCATTTATTTGCTTCAGCAGCTTAAAATTTGGTCAGAATGTTTATCTTAATGATATCTTGGCCAAGTTTGAAAATGGGTCATGCTGTGTCAAAAACTTGGTCAATAGGCAAAATTGAAGGAAAAACTTGTTAACACTGGTGGCCGCATTTTTTGCTTCAGCAGTTTATAATTTTGTCAAAATGTACGTCTGAATGATATCTAGTTCATGTTTGAATATGGGTCATTAGGATCAGAAACTAGGTCACTAGGCCAAATTGAAGGGGAAGGTTAACTCTCTGGATGCTGTATTTTTAACTTGAGCATGTTGAAACTTTATCAGAATGTTTGTCTTGATAATATTCAGGCCAAGTTCGAATATTGGTCATGTCTATTTAAAAACTAGGTCCTTGACCCAAATTGAAATTAAATTTTGTTTCCTCTGTTCAAGCTTCTACAGCATCTTCAAATTTGGTCAGAATGAAGGAAATTATTGTTAAAACTCCGTAGGCCACAGTGCAGTCTGTAAAGCAAAAACCCTTTGTATCCTTAGCATGGATGGATGCTTCACAGATCTTTTTCCACACATGAAATCATTACATTAACCTTAACAGATGCATTTTGAAGCATCTGCTGCAGACTACAGTGCTTTTGAAAACATTAAGGGGAAATCGATCTTACCACTAACTCACTGTCTCCCACAATTTGTCTTGTGTTGCTGCATTTGTAAGGTGAAACAAATCTTTTCCGACTGTCTGTCTGTCACACTTTCTGGCACAAACCCAGGATTTTGAAGTGGATTCAGGACTGGGATTCAAGACTGCACATTCGGAAAGTTGCTGGATTGAACCCCTCTCAATCAATGATAAAATTGCAATAACTCTTTCGGTATTGGTTTCTACCCAGGAAGCATTACATTAGCTCTAGAAACTTGTTAATCAGCAATTTCTTTTTTTGCCACAATGTCTTCAAAAGGTGACTGCTGCACATGCATGAAAAATGCGACATCATGTCTAAAAAAAATTCAGTTGTGCCTGTAATGTATCTCCATTGGAAAAAGAGTGTTTCATCCTAGTGAAAAATATAGGTGTGTAATGAACATGAATACTGATGGATATGAACTTAATTTGTTTATTTCAGATAATTTTCCCCCTGATCTATGGTAGTATTGTATATTGGATGACATCACAGCCAAGTGACTTTATGAGATTTGTCATGTTTTTGACCTTGGCTACACAAACCTCCTTAGTAGCGCAGTCACTGGGTCTCTTGATAGGGGCCGCAACATCTTTACAGGTAGACATCTTTATAAACATTTTTCAAGTGACTGAGCGCATGCTATGGTTCTGCAGTAGACGGATTTTGAAATCATTATGGGAAAAGTAGAAATGTTTCAAACATGCAATTCTTCAGTTTTAAATGTCATCTACAGGATATTTGATATATCAAGGCAAACTGGTAGCTTCTCAAAAGTTGTGTACTCTTTGACTCGATGATCCTTCTAACATCTTCACCAAACGTGATCACATGATATGCAAACTCATTCTGATATTCAACCAGAATGACTCATTAGTTATTACCCCTTGATTATGTCTCCCCCATACATGGGGGTGACATATTGTTTTTGCCCGTTCTGTCCTTCTGTCCTTCCGTCTTTCTGTCCTTCCGTCTGTCCCACTTGTTTCTGCTCAATAACGGAATAATGCTTGGGTGTAGGAACTTCATACTTGGTATGCATATTTGTCATGACCAGTAGCTGACCCCTATTCATTTTGATGTCAGAAGGTCAAAGGTCAAGGTCATGGTGACCTTGTGAGGTAAAAGATGGTTTCCGCTCAATAACTGAAGAATGTTTGGGCCGAGGAACTCCATACTTGGTATGCAGGTTGGCCATGCCCAGTAGAAGACCCCTATTGATTTTGAGGTCAGTAAGTCTAAAGTCAAGGTCACAGTGACCTTGAGCTGAAAGTTCACAGTGACGTTAAGCTGAACAATTGTTTCTGCTTTGGTCCAGGAACTTCATACTTGGTGTGCAGGTTGGTTACCAAAGCAAATGACCCCTATTAATTTGAGGTCAAAGGTCGAGGTCGCAGTGGTCAAGGTCACATCCGTCACACTTGTTTCCACTCAATAAATGAAGAACACTTGGGCGTAGGAACTTCATACTTAGTATGCAGGTTTGGTCATGACCAGTAGATGACCCCTATTGATTTTGAGGTCAGTAAGTCTAAAGTCAAGGTCACAGTGACCTTGAGCTGAAAGTTCACAGTGACGTTAAGCTGAACAATTGTTTCTGCTTTGGTCCAGGAACTTCATACTTGGTGTGCAGGTTGGTTACCAAAGCAAATGACCCCTATTAATTTGAGGTCAAAGGTCGAGGTCGCAGTGTTCAAGGTCACATCCGTCACACTTGTTTCCACTCAATAAATGAAGAACACTTGGGCGTAGGAACTTCATACTTAGTATGCAGGTTTGGTCATGACCAGTAGATGACCCCTATTGATTTCGATGTCAGAAGGTCAAAGGTCAAGGTCATGGTGACCTTGTGAGGTAAAAAATGGTTTCCGCTCAATAACTGAAGAACGATTGGGCTGAGGAACTCCATACTTGGTATGCAGGTTGGCCATGCTAACTAGAAGACCCCTATTGATTTTGAGATCAGTACGTCTAAAGTCAAGGTCACGGTGACCTTGAGCTTCAGGTCACAGTGATAATGAGCTGAATAATTGTTTTTGCTTAATAACTAGAATGCTTTGACCATGGAAGTTAATATTTGGTGTGCAGGTTGGTCACCACCAGCAGATGACCCCTATTGATTTTGAGGTCACTAGGTCAAAGGTCAAGGTCATGGTAACCTTCAGCTGAAAAATGGTTTCGGCTCAATAACTAAAGAATGCTTATGTCGAGGAACTTGGTGTGCAGGTTGGTCACCACCAGCAGATGACCCCTTTTGATTTTGAGGTCAAAGGTCAAGGCCATAGTAACCTTCAGCTGAAAAATGGTTTCCGCTGAATAACTAAAGAATGCTTATGTAGAGGAACTTCATACCTGGTGTGCAGGTTGGTCCCAACCAGTAGATGACCCTTATTGATTTTGAGGTCACAAGGTCAAAGGTGAAGGTCACGGTAACAATGAGCTGAAAAATTGTTTTTGCTTAATAACTAGAATGCTTTGGCCATGGAAGTTAATACTTGGTGTGCTGGTTGGTCACCACCAGCAGATCACCCCTATTGATTTTGAGGTCACTAGGTTAAAGGTCAAGGTCATTGTAACCTTCAGCTGAAAAATGGTTTCCGCTCAATAACTAAAGAATGCTAATGTCGAAGAACTTCATACCTGGTGTGCAGGTTGGTCCTAACCAGTAGATGACTCTTTTTGATTTTGTTTGATTTTGAAGTCACAAGGTCACGGTCACGGTAACCTTCAGCTGAAAAATGGCTTTTACTCAATAATGCAACAACGCTCCTACTTGGTGTGCAGGTTGGTCACCACCAGGAAATGACCCCTATTGATTTTGAGGTCACTAGGTGAACTACAAAATTCATCTTAATTTTTTTTTTCCTTCCCTACGACCACAAAAAATGGGAAGACAAGCGTTTTTTCAAAAAAGCAATCTCTAGTTTGTGTAACTTCACAACATAATTTATGGCCCTTTAATTCATGTAACTTTACCACTACTTATGACCCCATAATTTGTATAACTTTACCACTCTACTTATGGCCCATAATTTGTAAAACTTTGCCACTAGTTATGACCCGTAATTTGTGAAACTTTACCACTAGTTATGACCCATAATTTGTGAAACTTTACCACTCTAATTATGACCCAATAATTTGTGAAACTTGTCCAATCTAATTATTGCCCCATAATTTAAGTAACTTTACCAATCTTATTATGACCCTATAATTTAAGTAACTTTACCCCATCAGTTATGGCCCCCTAATTATACCCCCGACAAACGAAGTTTAGAGGGGGTATATTGGAGTCACCCTGTGGTTGGTCGGTCCGTTCGATTTTAATTGTCCGGAGTATAACTTTAAAACTAATAGTTGGAATTTGATAAAACTTAATACGATGATACAACAGATAGAGAGGAAGTGCAGTGTACAGAAACCATATCTCTACTTTACCTAATTACAGAGTTATTGCCCTTTGTTACTTTTTCTTGTCCGGAGAATTACTTAATAACTAATTGATGGAATCTTAATAAAACTTCATACACTGGTAGAGCACAATGAGAGGAAGTGCAGTGTACAAGAACCATAACTAATTGACATAATTACAGAGTTATTGCCCTTTGTTACTTTTTCTTGTGCGTAGAGTCTTGTCTGGAGCATAACTTAAAAACCAATTGTTGGAATTTAATAAAACTTCATATGACGATACAACACATTGAGAGGAAGTGCAGTGTACAGGAACCATAACTCTACTTTACCTAAATACAGAGTTATTGCCCTTTGTTACTTAATGTTGAACGTAGAATAATTTTAAAACTACTGGATGGAATTTAATAAAACTTCATACTATGATACAACACATTGAGAGGAAGTGCAGTGTACATGAACCATAACTCTACTGTACCTAAATACAGAGTTATTGTTCTTTGTTCCTCTTTTTGTCCGGAGAATTACTTAATAACTAATAGATTGAATTTAATAAAACTTCATACAATGGTAGTGTACAAGAACTATAACTCTAATTGACATAATTACTGAGTTATTGCCCTTTGTTACTTTTTGTTGAGCATAGAATAATTTTAAAACTACTGGATGGAATTTAATAAAACTTCATACTATGATACAACACATTGAGAGGAAGTGCAGTGAACAAGAACCATAACTCTATTTTAGCTAATTACAGATTTATTGCCCTTTGTTACATTTTCTTGTTTGTAGAATAATTTTCATTGCCCTTCCTTACTTTCTGGAGATTATCTTTAAAACTACAAGTTTGAATTTAAGGTGGGGTTTCTTAATATTCCACTACCTTTCCTATCAGGGCGACGTTTGAGGGTATTAATCACATTCAGTGATAGTTCTAGTTTAAGTAACTTTACCCCATTGGTTATGGCCCCATAATTTAAGTAACTTTACCCCATTAGTTATGTCCCCATAACTTGTGTAATTTTACCACATTAGTGATTGTCCATTAATTCATGTAACCAAACCACAAACAGTAAAGGCCCCTTAATTCATGTAACCTTACTACATTAGTTATGGCATATTAATTCATGTAACTTTACCCCTATACTTCACTCATATCATGATACAAATGTGACATTACTCCCCCTTCAAAAAAAAAATGATTAAAATTCATTTTTTAACTCTGCTGAGATAATCAGCCCCTACATTATAAATTCCCTTAATGGCCATGATCCTGAAACGATATGGTTGTAAATGGTTGTACCCACCTCATAAATCTTGTTGGATTTCCCTCCCTAATGAAATTTTTGAGAGGAAAGGCTTTTTCAGCAAAATTAGGTGCAAATTTCCGATAAAAGCCTACAATTCCCAAGAATGACATTATCTGTTTCTTAGTTTCAGGCTGTTTTGCCCTAAATATATCTTGTACCTTTTCTAAATTTGGTGCCAACATGCCGTCTTTCACAGTGTGCTCTAAAAACTCTATGGACGTAAACCCAATCATACACTTACTTGGTCAAAGCAGCTTGTCTGAGTCTCTGTAAAACTTTCATATTATTTTTAGATCACCTGTGAGCTATTCTGATCACTCACTGTCCGTCGTCGTCCGTCGTCTGTTGTCCGTTGTTAACTTTTAGCTTTACATCATCTCCTCCTTAACCACAGGACCAATTTCAACCAAGCTTCTCAGGAATGTTCCTTTGGTAGCCCTCTTTCAAAATTGTTCAAAGATTTAAATTCCATTGAGAACTCTGGTTGCCACGGCAACAAAAAAGGGGAAATTAACCAAAACTTAAAAAATCTTCTTGTCTGAAAGTATGTAGCTTCATCTAGTGGACCTCTACCAAGACTCGTCCCCGAGGGTCACTTGTTTTACATAGACTCATATAGGGAAAAATCTTCTTGTCTAAAAGTAAAAGGCCCAGGCCTTTGGTATTTGTTATGTAGCTTCATCTATTGGACCTCTTCCAAGATTGTTTAAATTATAGCCCTGGGGTCAAAAATGGCCCGACCCGGGGGTCACTTGTTTTACGAAGACTCGTATATGGAGAAACTTTAAAAATCTTCTTGTCTGAAAGTAGAATGTCCAGGCTTTTGGTATTTGGTATGTAGCTTCATCTAGTTGACCTCTACCAAGATTGTTCAAATTATAGCCCTGGGGTTAAAAATGGCCCCATCCCGGGTCACTTGTTTTTAGCTCACCTTAGCACGAAGTGCAAGGTGAGCTTTTGTGATCACTCACAGTCCGGCGTTCGTCGTCGGCGTCTGTTAACAATTTCCTACAAATGACTTCTCCTACTAAACCAATAAACAGATTTCAAAATAACTTCACAGGAATGGTCCTTAGGTAGTCCTCTTTCAAAGTTGTTCAAAGAAATTAATTCCAAGTAGAACTTTGGTTGCTGCGGCATCAGAAAAGGAAAAATTGCCAAATCTTAAAAAATCTTCTTGTCCAAAAGTACTGGCCCGATTTGAAAATTATTTTGCACAAATGTTCCTTGAGGTACCCTCTACCAAGATTGTTCAAATACTTCCAATCCGTTGAAAAACATGGCCGCCAGGGGGCGGAGCTTATTTTCCTTACATGTGCATTGTTAAAACTTTAAAAATCTTCTTGTCCAAAAGAACTGGCCCGATTTGAAAATTATTTTGCACAAATGTTCCTTGGGACACTCTTTACCAAGATTGTTCAAATATTTCCAATCCGTTGAAAAACATGGCCGCCAGGGGGCGGAGCTTATTTTCCTTATATGTGCATTGTTAAAACTTTGTAAAATCTTCTTGTCCAAAAGTACTGGGCCGATTTGAAAATAATTTTGCACAAATGTTCCTTGGTGCACCCTTTACCAAGATTGTTCAAATATTTTTGATCCGTTGAAAAACATGGCCGCCAGGGGGGGCGGAGCTTGTTTTCCTTATATGTGCATTGTTAAAACTTTAAAAATCTTCTTGTCCAAAAGTACTGGCCCAATTTGAAAATTATTTTGCACAAATGTTCCTTAGGGCACCCTTTACCAAGATTGTTCAAATATTTCCGATCCGTTGAAAAGCATGGCCGCCAGGGGGCGGAGCTAGTTTTCCTTATATGTGCATGGTTAAAACTTTAACAATCTTCTTGTCCAAAAGAACTGGCCCGATTTAAAAATTATTTTGCACAAATGTTCCTTGGGGCACCCTTTACCAAGATTGTACAAATATTTCCAATCCGTTGAAAAACATGGCGGCCAGGGGGCGGAGCTTGTTTTCCTTATATGTGCATTGTTAAAACTTTAAAAATCTTCTTGTCCAAAAGTACTGGCCCGATTTAAAAATTATTTTTGCACAAATGTTCCTTGGGGCACCCTTTACCAAGATTGTTTAAATATTTTTGATCCGTTGAAAAACATGGCCGCCAGGGGGCGGAGCTTGTTTTCCTTATATGTGCATTGTTAAAACTTTAAAAATCTTCTTGTCCAAAAGTATTGGCCTAAAAAGAGTAAAAACTTTGAAAACTATTGAAGTTCTATTAAATCAGGTGAGCGATATAGGGCCATCATGGCCCTCTTGTACATAATATTATACTTGTATAGGGAAAAGCTAGTGGACCTCTACTAAGATTGGTCAAACTATAGCCCTGGTGTTAAAAATGGCCCCACTCTGGGGATCACTTGTTGAACATAGACTCGTTTAGGTAAACACTTCAAAAATATTCAGGTGATCGATTTAGGGCCATGTTGGCCCTCATGTTACTGTAAGTCTCTGCCATTTTACCCATGTTATTATGCCAAAGTTCATCTGGTTCATTTGGATTTCTAACCCCTTTAATGTTTCCAAGAATGAGATCATAAATGGGATCAATTATACACAAAGCTTCTGTTTCACCTATGAAATAAGGTGAAGTGACATATATCTTAGCAAGAGGTGCTTCTCTAACCATACCATAGATCAAAACACATCTCTGGGTCTTACCTGTTAACTGTTCCTCTTTGAGCAATTCTTTACGAACTACAACACTGCTACATCCTGTATCCCTTAAAACACTGACTCTTTTTCCATTTAAAACTCCTTGTACGACTGGCATTGAATTGACTCTGCAATCTGTACACAATCACTGGCAATTCATGCCCACATTCCAAACGAACTACATTATCATGAATACAACATTCATGCTCCCATTTGTCAGTAACATGCACATGCTTCATCTACCCCATTATTGTCTTGTGTATGTATTACTTCTTCTAATTCAGTTTGCTCACTGGTGTCACGTAGTGACAAGGTGAGCATTTGTGATCGCCCTTCATCCGTCGTCTGTCCACAATTTCTTGTGAACACGATAAAGTCATCATTTATTATCCAATGTTTACCAGACTTATACATGAGAGCTCGGTTCCTTTCGAAACCAGCCAGATCCATCTATACATGACTGGATTATAGCCCTTTAAAATTGGCAAAATTGCTATAATTGACCTTCATCATTTATTATCCGATGTTTACCAAACTTATACAGTAGCTAGATATACATGAGAGCTAGGTTCCTTTTGAAAACCAGCCAGGTCCGTCATGCATTTATTTGTCACATGTCCTTTACATTGGCAGTATTGACACATTGTTGGATGATGCAGATATTGAAAACAGAAATTCTACCTTTACATTCGCTCCTGGAGAAGGTCAACAATCTCTGTATTTTTCAAGATAAAGATTCAGAATGTTCCTTAAGTGACCCACTATCAGATTCCTTCAAGCCTTGTTGATTGGTCGAAAAACATGGCCGCCAGGGAGCGAGACTATTTTGCCTTATATGGCTTAAATAATATTCTCCTCCGAAAGTGTTTGGCTGGTTTTCAAATAATTTTGTAGAAATATTCCTAGGGTGACCCTCTACCAGATTCCTTCAAGCCATGTTGATTGGTCAAAAACTATGGCCACCAGGGGGGCTTATATAGCTAAAGTGAAAAAAATGAAATCAGGTGAGCGATATAGGGCCATCATGGCCCTCTTGTTAGCTCTACTGGCCAAAGGCCAGAAGAGCTTATGCCATGGCGTGGTGTCCGTCGTCCGTCCGTAAACAATTGCTTGTGAACGTGATACAGTCTTCAGCTTTGATTGTATCTCAATCAAACTTATACAGTAGTTAGATATCCATGAGAGCTCAGTTCCTTTCGCAAACCAGCCAGATCCTCCCATGCAAGACTGGATTATGGCCCTTGAAATTGTCAAAATTGCTATAATAGAGCTTCTGAATACAATAGAGGCTCCATTTACTATCTGATGTTCAGCAAACTTAGATGGTAGTTAAATATTGATAACAGCTTGGTTCCTTTCGAAAACCAGCCAGATGTGCCCTTGCATGACTGGATTATGGCCCTTGAAGTTGTCAAAATTGCTATAATACAGCTTGTGAATGTGATAAAGTCTTCAGTTTTGATTGTATCTCCATCAAACTTATACAGGGGTTAGATATCCATGAGAGCTCGGTTCCTTTTGCTATAATACAGCTTGTGAACACAATAGAACCTCCATTTACTATTCGATCTTCACCAAATTTAGATATTAGTTAAATATTGATGAGAGCTTGGTGCCTTTTGCAAACCAGCCAGATCCGCCCATGCAAGGCTGGATTATGGCTCTTGATTTTGCCAAAATTGCAATAATAGAGCTTGTGAACACAATAGAGGCTCCATTTACTATCTGATCTTCACCAAACTTAGATGGTAGTTAAATATTAATGAGAGCTAGGTTCCTTTCAAAAACCAGCCAGATGTGCCCTTGCATGACTGGATTATGGCCCTTGAAGTTGTCAAAATTGCTATAATACAGCCTCCATTTAATATCCGATCTTCACCATACATACATGCTCTGATTGAAAATGTCTAATTTGATCTGTCATCTCTTTCTGCCGCTTCTTTTGCGAGCTTATATTCCCTTTCTATCTTTTCCATCTCTTTCTTCTCAGCTCTCTCGATAGCTTCCCTTTCTTTCTTCTCAGCTCTCTCAATAATTTCCTTTTTTAGCTCACCTATGCACGAAGTGCAAGGTGAGCTATTGTGATCACATTTTGTCCGGCGTCCGTGCGTCGTGCGTCGTCAACATTTGAGCTTGTTAACACTCTACGGGCTACATTTTGCATCCAATCTTCATAAAAGTTTATCAGAACGTTCATCTCCATAAAATCTTGGACAAGTTCGAAACTGGGTCATATGAGGTCAAAAACTAGGTCACTAGGTCGAATTGAAGGGAAATCTTGTTAACACTCTGGAGGCCACATTTTCAACTTGACCATGTTGAAACTTTATCAGAATGTTTGTCTTGATGATATGTAGGTCAAGTTCGAACATGGGTCACATCGGGTCAAAAAGTAGGTCACTAGGTCAAATTGAAGGAAAATCTTGTTAACACTCCAGAGGCTGCAATTTTTGCTTCAGCAGTTTGAAATTTTGTCAAAATGTTTGTCTTAAAAATATCTAGGTCAAGTTTGAATATGGGTTATGCCGGGTCAAAGACTAGGTCACTAGGTCAAATTGAAGGAAAATCTTGTTAACACTTTTGATGCCGCATTTTTTGCTTCAGCAGCTTGAAATTTTTTCAGAATGTTTGTCTTAAAGATATCTAGTTCAAGTTCAAATATGGGTCATATTGGATCAGAAACTAGGTCACTAGGCCAAATTGAGGGGAAATCTTGTTAACTCTGTAGAAGCCGCATGTTTTGCTTCAGCGGCTTGAAATTTTGTCAGAATGTTGAGCTGAATGATATCTTAACCAAGTTCGAATATGGGTCATGCCGGGTCAAAAACTAGGTCACTAGGTCAAATTGAAGGAAAATCTTGTTAACACTTTGGATGCCGCAATTTTTGCTTCAGCAGCTTGAAATTTGGTCAGAATGTTTGTCTAAATGAGATCTAGGCCAAGTTCGGATATGGGTCATGCCGGGTTAAAAACTAGGTCACTAGGCCCAATTGAAGGGTAATCTTGTTAACACTCTGGATACTGCATTTTTAATTTCAGCATGATAAAACTTTATCAGAATGTTTTTCTTGATGATATGTAGGCCAAGTTTGAATATGGGTCATGCTGGGTCAAAAACTAGGTCACTAGATCAAATTGAAGGAAAATCTTGTGAACACTTTGGATGCCGCATTTTGTGCTTCAGCAGCTTGAAATTTGGTCAGAATGTTTGTCTGAATTATATCTAGGTCAAGTTCGAATATGGGTCATATTGGATCAGAAACTAGGTCAATAAAGGAAAATATTGTTCAAACTCCGGAGGCCGCATTTTTACTTTGAGCAAGTTGAAACTTTGTCAGAATGTTGTCTTGATGATATCTAGTCCATGTTGGAATATGGGTCATATCAGGTAAAAAAATATAGATCACTAGGCCAAATGAAGGAAAATATTGTTAACACTGTGGAGGTTGCATTCAGAATAATTGTCTTGATGTGTTTTGCATTGCAGTACATTGTATAATTAAGGTGAGCGATCCAGGGCCATCATGGCCCTCTTGTTTTCTTCTCAGCTCTCTCATCCTTCTCTTTTCGATCAACAAATTGCAATACCTCGGTCCCTTCAAGACCTAACTCTTTCCCTAATTTCAACATTTGAGAAACATCCATCTTAACCATTAGTTTACACACACAAAAGTAAATCTCACAATTTCAAATTTCAACAAAAGAAAAAAAGCTCTACAGTCTCAGTTCATATTCTACTAAAACTGAAATAAACACATTACATGAAATTAAACTGAATAGAACAGTTGTGTCAAATTCCGCAGCTTCACACACTAAGTGAATAAAATATATCCAAACTTTCATCACAATCACGACCCATTGTTCTTCACTGCGAGGGTCTTGTTTTACGTTTATCGTTTCCTTCCACACCTCTTCCACAAATACCAGCAAAGAACTGACTAAGACTTGATCAGTATCACACATCGAATATTATAATGACACTATCTTTAATTCATGGATATTATTTCATATATACGCCAAAATATTGTCAAAGTCGTCTGCTACAGATATCTTGTATGTGGGTGTCATGACCTATGTATGATAACAAAGGTTCTATGAAACACATTTCATATCAAACATACATATACCACATTAGAAGTATATCACGTAGTTAATAAGATACACCGTCACTCATTGCGGGAATAGAAGTCCTGCCAAGATCTTCAAATGTCACGAATTTCCCGCTCATATATCCCAAATGAAAGCGCAACATATGCTTGCCAAGATATAAATCTATTCTACTCAAACACGCTGAGTGTTTTTGTATTTTCTCTTAGACACTAAGTCCTCTAGACACAAAGTCCCCTCTGACTGTCCTCAAACACCAAATACAACCTTTACAATGACTGGAACTGTCATACACAGAATGGCCACCTGAAAACAAGTATAAACGCACTAAGTCTTGTACTTCAAGTTATATACAAAGCATGCCTTACAGTATGGAAACATATAGTAAAATTACAATTTACCCCAAATGCAATATAAACAAATTATAATGCAATGTTTTAAAATAAAACTTTTACTTACGGAAGAATAAATACTTTCACTCCAATCATTTAGACAAGTTTACTGAGTCACCTTTTATCAACCACTCTCAATTTAACATACATGTACGATAACTGACCACTATATACACATGATTCACCATTACCATACATGTTCTAATAAACTCGCCTTATCAACTCCAAACTACCGTAAACCGCCTATACTACACTCATATCATGACACAACTGTGACACACATAAGTTATAACCCCAAACTTTGTGTAACTTAAATCATTAGTTGTGGCCCAATAATTTGTGTAACTTTACAAATTAGTTATGGTCCCTATATTTGTGTTTTATATAAACCACATAAGTTATGACCCCTTTATTTGTGTAACTTCAAACACATAAGTTATGGCCTCTTTAATGGTGTAACTTTAAAAACATTAGTTATGTCCCCTTAATTTGTGTAACTTGAACCACATAAGTTACAGTGTGTGTATACCACATGACTTTTGACATCATATTTGCATGGTCAGACAGCCATAATTGCTCTTGTTAAGAATGTAAAAAAAATGGTAACTTTTATATTTCTTCACCCTTTATAATGAGACATGGCACAGTCTACGCCGCTTACAATGTCCTATCTCCAGGTTTTTACAGGAGTTTGATTGGTGGTCTAGTTTTTTCAAACACTTCGACGAACCTTTTCTCAAAATCCAGTTTTGATAATGCTCCGGCTGTCGGCGATATTAATACATTTTGAGAAAAGGTTCATCAAAGTGTTTGAAGAAACTAAACCACTTATCAAACTCCGTTGAAAACCCGGAGATAGGGCTCTGTAAGCGGCTTAGACTGCGCCATGTTTCATTAAAAATGATGAAGAAATAAAAAAGTTACCTTAGTTTTTACTTCTAAATCGAAGTAAAATATTTCTGTCCACCGTAGCATTTGTGACGTAAAAGTCACGTGGTATACACACACTGAGTTATAACCCCTTTATTTGTGTAACCTTACAACAATAGATTTCTCTACTATAACTTGAGCAATCATCATCAAATCTTTGGCAAACTGTGTCACAATGTTGATGGGCAAATTTATATTTCAAACAAGATCGTCATACTTATAACTCTGTTATAGACAGTGGAGGTCAATTCCCCATTGATATACATTCTAGAGTTATGACCCCAGGATAGACATTCTTGAGTTATGACCCCTTGATCTACATTATTCTGAAAGTTTGGCCCCTTGATAGACATATATTATATTTCTTTGCCCTCTTGATAGACATAAATTGTGAAACTTGGGCCCCTTTATAGACATATATGAGTGATGTCCCTTGGCAATGGCGGTTGTTTTGAAAACAGGACAGACCCAGAGTTGAAACATCGAGATTTAAGCAAGATATATATTCAAGGTATCAAATGTTTCCGACGAATATTGTTTCGGGTTGGAATATGTACATGCTGTATACTGGAAATGCCATTTATATTTGTCTTTAAGATGTTAAACTGAACTGTACATTTAACCTTTGTTTAAACTACATGACCTGGTCATCTTAAAAGAGACGTGTACCATACTTAGTATGCCCAACGGCCCATTTAATTGGACGACCGCTTAAGCTAAATAGAAGACTGTTTATACAATAGACCGTTACATTTGATTAGGACTTGAGCATTCCTGAATAAAATCATGGGTGTTAGCGTTACACAGTGGCGAGCAGTGGCGAGCAGCTATAGGGTGTTTTATACAGCCTAATCGATCGAGAACTGCTATTACATCAACAATAACAATTTCTAGTCAAACGACTTCCCTTTCCATATGCATTGTGCTGTTTATCCTCCTAGCTATACATGGAATTGATTCGAATCCGGGACCCCCAAAAACTGTTTGAAACAGTACAGAAACATCGAATACAATGCCTTCAAAACCCAAAACTCCTGAAGCAACAGGCACAGGTTAACCGAGAGCGTATCTCAGATACGATAGACTCATAGTTGACGGCGAAACATACGTTTTCGATGAAATAAACGAATGTCCTGTTTTAGCAGAAAATAATGACGGTCAGGCCAAGGTCACTCTAGTTTTCATAAAAATGTTAAATATTAACACAACCGATTGGTAGATTTACATCACAGGAATGTTCCTTTGGTGGTCCTCTTTCAAAATTGTTCAAAGATTTAAATTCCATTGAGACCTTTGGTTGCTGCGGCATCAGAAAGGGGACAAAATGTCCAAACTTTAAAAATCTTCTCCTCCGAATCTGCCTGTCGGATTCAAATATAATTTGGTAGAAATGTTCCTTAGTTGACCCTCTATAAGAATTGTTCAGGCCATACTGATTGGTCGAAAAACATGGCAGTCAGGCGGCATCAGAAAAGGGTTAAAATGACAAAATTTGAAAATTCCATTTTTATGAAAATGCTTGTCTGATTTTAAGAAAATATAATACGAATCTTACTTAAATGATCCTCTATTTAATTTGTTTAAGCCGTTTTGATTTGTTACACAATCATAGCAACCAGGCGTCATCACAAAATGGGTAAATTGAACTTTTAGCTACAAATGACAACCAACTCCTACCATTCCAATAGACCAATTTCCACAAAACATCACAGTAATGTTCCTTTGGTGGTCCTCTTTCAAATTTGTTCAAAGAATAAAATTCCATTGAGAACTTTGGTTGCTGCGGCATCAGAAAGGGGACAAAATGTCCAAACTTTAAAAATCTTCTCCTCCGAATCTGCCTGTCAGATTCAAATATAATTTGGTAGAAATGTTCCTTGGGTGACCCTCTATAAAAATTGTTCAAGCCATACTGATTGGTCGAAAAACATGGCAGTCAGGCAGCATCAGAAAAGGGGCAAAATGACAAAATTTGAAAATTCCATTTTTATGAAAGTGTTTTGTCTGATTTTAAGAAAATATAATACGAATCTTACTTTAATGATCCTCTATTTAATTTGTTTAAGCCGTTTTGATTGGTTACACAATCATATCAACCAGGCGTCATCACAAATTTTTGTTTGCCACAATCAATACGTAATACTCCAAGCCTTAATACATTTAAAGAAAAAATAAAGGATTATCTATTAAATCATGCTAACTTAACTAAAAATGATTGACATTGTTTTTGTTCTTTAAAAAGTTACTTGAGTGTTGTATATGAATGACGTAATTGTATGAATTTTGCTTCATGCTCATAATAGCATAGTTGTTGTATTCATGTTTGTATGTTACTTTTCCATTTGATGTATCTGAGGGCCTCAGGGAAGATTAGTGTATACTAACTGTGTTTACCCTCGTAAAATAAAGTATTATTATGTCTCCCCCTGTATACAGGGGAGATATATTGTTTTTGTCCTGGGCGTCTGTCTGTCTGTCTGTCTGTCCTTCTGTCCGTCCGTCTGTCCGAAATCGTGTCCGCTCCATATCTCCAAGACGGCTTGAAGGATTTTCATGAAACTTGGCTCACATGTTCACCTCATCAAGGCGACGTGCAGAACCCGCGTCTCGACAATATAGGGTCAAGGTCAAGGTCACGCTTGAAGGTCAAAGGTTTGAGGCTTTATTTCGTGTCCGCTCCATATCTCCCAGACGGCTTGAAGGATTTTCATGAAACTTGGGTCACATGTTCACCTCATCAAGGCGACGTGCAGAACCTGCGTCTCGACAATATAGGGTCAAGGTCACGCTTGAATGTCAAAGGTTTGAGGCTTTATTTCGTGTCCGCTCCATATCTCCCAGACGGCTTGAAGGATTTTCATGAAACTTGGGTCACATGTTTACCTCATCAAGGCGACGTGCAGAACCCGCGTCTCGACAATATAGGGTCAATGTCAAGGTCACGCTTGAAGGTCAAAGGTTTGAGGCTTTATTTCGTGTCCGCTCCATATCTGTCCCAAATTTATAGGTTGGAATGTTTTGAGAGATTTTGACAGATATTTGAGGGGAGACATCTGTTTTTTGCAAAAACAATTCTAGTTATTATTATTATTATTATTATAAAAGGGGTAAATTGAACTTTTAGCTACAAATGACAACCAACTCCTACCATTGCAATAGACCAATTTCCACAAAACATCACAGGAATGTTCCTTTGGTGGTCCTCTTTCAAAATTGTTCAAAGATTTAAATTCCATTGAGAACTTTGGTTTCTGCGGCATCAGAAAGTGAGAAAAATACCCAAATTTTAAAATCCTTTTCTTCCATAATCTGCTTGTGCGATTGCAAGATAATTTGGTAGAAATGTTCCTTAAGTGACACTCTAAATAAACTGTTGAAGCCATATTGATTTCGTTGAAAAACGGGGAAGCAAGGCGGCATCAGGAAAGGTGCAAAATGACAAAAACTTTTTAATTCCATTCTTAATTAAGTTCTTGTTAGATTATAAGATATAAATGGCCTTTACTGATAAGCTGTTTCTTGAGAAGTGTCCACTCCTTGCAGTTTCATTTGCTCTCCTTGATCAAATTTTCCCAGATATTTGCAGTTAAATATTTGCTACTAATTTACTATCAATTAGGTGATCGATTTAGGGCCATCTTGGCCCTCTTGTTAACTCAGTTATTCAACGCAATATTTGAAAAAGGTCAATTTCTGAGTACATGGAGTAAGTGTTCTGGTTCTTTTACATATAAAAGGACCATCTAATAACCCTAACAACTACAGAGGTATTTCGCTTATCAATAGTTTATGTAAAATATTTATTAATGTTCTTAGTAACAGACTTTCGATTTGTGCTGAACATAAAAAGCTATTGGATGAAGCACAAGCAAGGTTTAGAAAACAATATAGTATTATTGATAATACTTTTATATTACAATCACTCACTCATAAGTATCTTACTAAAAAACGGGGTAGATTTTATTGCTTATTTATTGATTTTCAGGGTCAAGGTCATAATTGTGCAGAACTTGATAACTTAACCTCAAAACTTAACCTTTCTTATATCTCAGCAACCCCTGCTTGAATTTTTCTGAAACATTGTCAGATGTATTGTTTGGTCATGATACATCTGTCAACGTCATAATTGTGCAGAACTTGACCCTTTCTTATATCTTGGCAACCCCTGTTGGAATTTTTCTGAAACTTTGTCAGATGTATTATCTGGTCATGGGACATCTGTCAACGTCAACATTTTCAGGGTCAAGGTCATAATTGTGCAGAACTTAACCTTTGTTAGGTAACTTAACCTCAAAACTTAACCTTTCTTATATCTCAGCAACCTCTGCTTGAATTTATCTGAAACTTTGTCAGATGTATTGTTTGGTCATGGGACATCTGTCAACATCAAAATTTTCAGGGTCAAGGTCATAATTGTGCAGAACTTGACCTTTGTTAGGTAACTTAACCTAAAAACTTAACCTTTCTTATATCTCAGCAACCCCTGCTTGAATTTTTCTGAAACTTTGTCAGATGTATTGTTTGGTCATGGGACATCTGTCAACGTCATAATTTTCAGGGTCAATGTCATAATTGTGCAGAACTTGACCCTTTCTTATATCTCAGCAACCCCTGCTGGAATTTTTTGTCAGATGTATTGTTTGGTCATGGGACATCCATCAACGTCAAAATTTTCAGGGTCAAGGTCATAATTTTTTGTCAGATGTATTGTTTGGTCATGGGACATCCATCAACGTCAACATTTTCAGGGTCAAGGTCATAATTGTGCAGAACTTGACCTTTGTTAGGTACCTTTGTTAGGTAACTTAACCTCAAAACTTAAAACTTTCTTATATCTCAGCAACCCCTGCTGGAATTCTTCTGAAACTTTGTCAGATGTATTGTTTGGTCATGGGACATCCATCAACGTCAAAATTTTCAGGGTCAAGGTCATAATTGTGCAGAACTTGTATGTGCAATGCATCAAACTTGAAACAATGTCATTTTATCATTATTCATAACACTTTGATGAGTAAATAAGAATACACAATTGCGTTTTTGTTCTGAAATATGTGTTTTTGTAAAATCTCAAAAGTGTTGCTTTATCACCTAGTGTAATTATGTCAATATTTCGGCAAATATGACCTTCTTTTCAGTACACTAATATTTTCCCATGACTTATTTTAAAATTACTATGTTGTTATTTTATGTGTAAAAACTTACTATCTTAATCATAGTGATTGCAATTATTTACAATTTAATGTAGTATTATTGATCACTCTTTACTTCATGTGTGAATAAATATATTAAGATATATACACATGTAGTGAGTTTATTATTTATCATGACATGTTGATAACAATGCATTGACCGACACTTACTTTTTCACATTTTATCAACTTTACTTTCTTTTTGCATAGTTATACCATTTTTAAATATCTGGTTTTCATAGAACACCCTCAGCCCGAGGTCTTGTTATTAATGAACTTATTGAATATTTAAGACAAGAATGCAAAACGGGTATTTTCGTATCTAATAACATTGAGGAGATTCTTGCCCTTTGTTTGCAGACGACGTTTCTTGTGTATCCGACACTGTATTTCGCTTACAGCAGCAGTTAAATACTATCCAAAGATATTGTCAAACAGTAGGAATGAAACTAAATTTAGACAAAACTAAAATAATGGTTTTCCGAAATGGTGGTATTATAAAGCAAAACAAGAAATGGTTTTTAACGGAAAAGATATTAAAACTATCTCCTGTTATAAATACTTAGGTTCACACTTTACATCACGTTTATATTGGACAAAAAGTAAAAATAAAAAAAGCATGCTTTGGAATTTTTAGATCACAAAGAAAATTGGGTTATTTTAGTCCACAAGATGCTTTCAAATTATTTGATTCGATGGTTAAACCAATTCTCTGTTTCGAGTCAGATATATGGGGCTATAAATATAGCCATACTATTGAGAAAGTTGTTATCAACTTCTGTAAACACATTAGTTGTCTAAATCAGAATACTGCTGATTTCTTTGCTTTAAGTGAATGTGGTAGATATCCTCTTGCTGTATCATATATGTCACAATGCATTAAATTTTGGCTTAAGCTGACGGAAATGTCAAATACAAGATACCCAAAGCAATGTTATTATATGCTCAGACGACTCGATGAAATTGGCAGAAATACATGGGCGACTAAAATAAAACATATTACATGAAAATGGTTTTGGGTTTGTGTGGATATCTGATGCAGTAGGAGATTCGTCCCAATTTCTGAAGATATTTAGACAATGTTTAATAGATTGTTCTCTCCAAGTCTTGCAACAAAAAATAGGTGATTCATCAAAAGCAAATTATTATAAATACTTTAAATCACAACTAAATACGGAAAGATATTTATCAATTGATATGTCGTTTAATAATCGTTGTATATTATCAAATTTCAGATGCTCAAGCCATTGTTTAAATATTGAAAAAGGTAGACATAACAAAATTGATCATAACTTACGTTTTTGTGATTTGTGCCTTAAATGAAATATACATGTGGTGGAGGATGAGTTTCATTTCTTGATGGTATGTCCTGCTTATGATGATCTTAGGACTTTATACTTCAACGCGAAATGGAAATCATCATATCCAACAAAAGAACTATTCAATGAAATAATGGCTGATCCCAGAGCGATGTGCATAAAATCTCGTTTAAAATCAGGAAGTTAAGTTATATGGAAAATACTATAAGCTAAGCCATACATGTTTTCAGTTCCTGTATTATTAGATTAAACATCATTCTTATATGTACAGTCAAACTTGTATTAAGAGACCACCCAAGGGAAATGCTATAAGTGGTCTCTTAAGACAGGTGGTCTCTTATTGAGGTACAAATGTATTTTTCTTTTTTTGGGTCTTATGTATACTACATTATACATGTATTGGTATTAAAGAATAAATAATAATAAACATTTTGTTGTTCTTCTAATTTTATATTTTATTTCAATATTAATAATATTTATTTGCAAAAGTGTAAGTTGATAAATAAAACATATATACATTTATCACAAATTTGATTGTTATTTATTATTTGATGTTTTTGTTTAACTATAACATGAAAAGGATATGTACATGTATGTTCAGTAGAAGAATAGAGCACTACTTCTTACTAAAACAGTCACTGATCGTATTCTGTTTCAAAGACTGTCCATCTAAAACAAATTATTTAAGGAGTCATTTAAAGACATTGTCACGTTTAAAATGTTTGAGAGTCCACAGACGCTAATTAAATCTAATAAAAGAGCCGATTAAATAAACGTGCTATCACCATTAGAAAGCAAAAAACAAACACAGATCCAATTAAAGAGATCAAAAAGTCGGACCAAAATTGTCATAATTAATCCCAGACAATCCACAAACTATCCACGGGTGATTAACACGGTCAATAATTGACGTTAAAGTGTACAAACTGATAAACCTGCAATTATCGGCTTTTACCACTGTGATACATCTGCAGTATTTGAGAGTCATAACAAAGACAATAACTGTAGCTAAAGTGTATTAAATACAAATTGCTAACACAGCAATTATCGGTTTTTACCCACTCTAATACACGTCTGCAGAATTTGACCTCGGGTAATTTTACATGTAACACCTTTATCTTGATGATAATTTAAACCTGTGTGGTTTACACGCGACAGTTGTGTAAGATTTATTTGACTGTTAGATTTAAGGTCGCTGAACCGTGGATTTTTATTCAAAAGGGAATGGTTTTAGTGTCCGTTGGTCGCAGACAGCAGGATCTCGCTTATTGCAGGTTAATTTATGACTAAAAAACATCGGGGGAAGTTCAATGTGGTCGCTTACACCAGGGGGTCGGTTATACCAGGTGGTCGGTAGTACAGGTTTGACTGTATTGTATAAATTATGCATAATTGGCATGAACTCTCTATATGAAAATAATTTAGTTTACTATTCGGTTAATATTAAATTCTGTGCAACACAATTGTAACAAACAACTTTGAAAACATATGGACCTTATGATAGAAATATTATTACTTCAACCTCTCTAATGTGATGTCACTCATGTGACTTATTTTGTAAATGTAAATTTGTATAATGGGCCAGAGGCCTAAATTACTGAATAAACATATTGTATATATTGTGTATATTGTGATTCTTTGCCCACTTGAAATACATAAATTGTGGAACTTGGACTCCTTTATAAACATATATTGTGAAACTTTGACCCATTGGTAGGCATATTTTGAGAAATATTTACCCCTCGATATACATATATTGTGAAACCTTGGCCACTTGATAGACATTTAGTATGAACATTTGGCTCCTTGATTGATATATTTGTTTAACGTTTTTCATTTGATTTTCATTTTTAGCTCGACTATTCGAAGTTATATGTGGTGGTACATGGACAAATCACTATACAAGAATGGAAATTGATAATAAATACTGTTTTTCTAAAATTTCAATCTCTAAGTATGGGTGTGTGATATTACATGACTTTGTATTATTTTCTATTTTCTAGGTTGCAGTGTTTTTGGGACCAGTTACGGGAATACCGCTATTGTTGTTCAGTGGATTCTTTGTAAATTTTGACACCATACCTATATATCTACAATGGCTCTCTTACATGTCTTACATTGGGTATGTATTGTTTTGGATGTCAACTTCTTTCATCTATTTACACTTTCCTTCATACAGTTGCTTTCTGATGCCTCTGCAGCAGAGGACTTTTAAAAACATTGTCACAGTGAAATATTTGCTCATAACTTTGAAACTACATTGAACAAAATATGAAAAGTTTGATTGTTAAATAGAGTGAAAACATTGGGACTAAATGCGAATTTGCAAATTATAAACAATTTCTCCTTTTACCACTATGTTTTCAAAAGTCATCTGTTGCAGAGGGCTTGTGTATGAGGCAAAGGGTTAATCTTTTGACTACTGGACCGTTTTTGTGAAGTCTGTGCCCTGAGTATAGGGCCACACTGACAGACTGTGCCCTGAGTATAGGGCAAGACTGACAAACTGTGCCCCAAGTATAGGGCCAGACTGACAAACTGTGCCCCAAGTATAGGGCAGGACTGACAAACTGTGCCCTGAGTATAGGGCAAGACTGACAAACTGTGTCCCGAGTATAGGGCCAGACTGACAAACTGTGCCCCAAGTATAGGGCCAGACTGACAAACTGTGCACTGCATATAGGGCCAGACTGACAAACTGTGCCACGAGTATAGAACTAGACTGACAAACTGTGCCACGAGTACAGGGCCAGACTGACAAACTGTGCCAAGGGTATAGGGCCAGACTGACAAACTGTGCCAAGAGTATAGGTCCAGACTGACAAACTGTGCCCCTAGTATAGGGCCAGACTGACAAACTGTGCCCTGAGTATAGGGCCAGACGGACAAACTCATCAGTTTTACCTTGAAGTTACTACTTGAACGTTTTCGTAAAGCCTGTGCCCCGAGTATAGGGCCAGACTGACAAACTGTGCTACAAGTATAGGGCCAGACTGACAAACTGTGCCACAAGTATAGGGCCAGACTGACAAACTGTGCCATGAGTATAGGGCCAGACTGACAAACTGTGCCAAGGGTACAGGGCCAGACTGACAAACTGTGCCAAGAGTATAGGTCCAGACTGACAAACTCATCAGTTTTACCTTGAAGTTACTACTTGAACATTTTTGTGAAAACTGTGCCCTGAGTATAGTGCCAGACTGACAAACTGTGCCACGAGTATAGGGCCAGACTGACAAACTGTGCCACGAGTATAGGGCCAGACTGACAAACTGTGCCAAGAGTATAGGTCCAGACTGACAAACTCATCAGTTTTACCTTGAAGTTACTACTTGAACGTTTTTGTGAAACCTGTGCCCCGAGTATAGTGCCAGACTGACAAACTGTGCCACGAGTATAGGGCCAGACTGACAAACTGTGCCACGAGTATAGGGCCAGACTGACAAACTGTGTCAAGGGTATAGGGCCAGACTGACAAACTGTGCCAAGGGTATAGGGCCAGACTGACAAACTGTGCCAAGAGTATAGGTCCAGACTGACAAACTCATCAGTTTTACCTTGAAGTTACTACTTGAACGTTTTTGTGAAACCTGTGCCCCGAGTATAGTGCCAGACTGACAAACTGTGCCACGAGTATAGGGCCAGACTGACAAACTGTGCCACGAGTATAGGGCCAGACTGACAAACTGTGTCAAGGGTATAGGGCCAGACTGACAAACTGTGCCAAGGGTATAGGGCCAGACTGACAAACTGTGCCAAGAGTATAGGTCCAGACTGACAAACTGTGCCAAGAGTATAGGGCCAGACTGACAAACTGTGCTACGAGTATAGGGCCAGACTGACAAACTGTGCCAAGGGTATAGGGCCAGACTGACAAACTGTGCCAAGAGTATAGGTCCAGACTGACAAACTGTGCCCCAAGTATAGGGCCAGACTGACAAACTGTGCCCTGAGTATGGGGCCAGACTGAAAACTCATCAGTTTTACCTTGAAGTTACTACTTGAACGTTTTTGTGAAGCCTGTGCCCTGAGTATAGGGTCAGACTGACAAAATGTGCCCTGCATATAGGGTCAGACTGGCAAACTGTGCCACGAGTATAGGGCCAGACTGACAAACTCATCATTTTTACCTTCAAGTTACTAAATAAACCTCAAACACAAGGATAGAAAACACAAGAATAGAAAACACAAGAATAGAACTGAAATTCTGTTTCTGTGATGTAAACCACCCTTCAAACAAATCAAAAACTTGTTTTCAGACGTTGTTTGATCCCCTTTATTTTCTATATTACAGGTATGCATTTGAGGGTGTACTCCAGGCAGTATATGGATTTGACAGAAAAGATTTGGATTGTGAAAAATCGGAATTAAGTCCAGAATGTCGCTATATGAATCCTGAAACTATTCTTTCAGACCTTGATGTTGATAAAGCTAGATTTTACATGGATTTCATTGCACTGTGTATCTTTTTCATCGTCCTTCGAGTCAGTTGTTACTTTGTTTTACGATGGAGAATAAAAGCACAGCGGTAATGGATGATAAGCTATCCAGAGAAATTCATAATGAAAGGTGTATCAAAACATAGGGCATTTAGCCAACTGCTAACCCTCAGGACATTATAGGGGTCCAATTTCATGAAGCAAAATGTAAACAAGAATAGTCTTCACCACTGAGATTATGACTTATCAAAATAGATTTTGTACCTTATGTAAAATGTTGATAGCAGGTAACCCTTAACATTATACACACAATTTACATCATCAGAAAAAAAAACTGCTCATTATGACCAATTTCTCTTTTTCCAGATTTTTCTTTTCCAAAAAGAGGTATGCTCAAAAACATAAAGGGAATATTAAGGGATGAAAATGAGAGTTTGGTCATTTTGAGCAGTTCTTTTTGCTCCTCCAATGTTTCCAACTCTGTGTCATATTAACAGTTCTTGTTATGGGGATTTAACTTTTTAACTATTTTGTTTCTGAGATGTTTTCATAGCAGAATACTCTTAATATATAAATGTGTCGGCTAAATGAGGAGTTTCAACTATTTGTTGACAAATAGCTAAATATACCCTGAATATGATAACATTGAGAAAGGGAATTAAAGATTCACCTTGTTACACATTTTGAAAACAATTATGCCTCTTTCTCGTTATTTTATTGATTACTTTTGCCCAGAAACCGCAATACAACAAATCTGCATCAGAAAACTTTCAAATCATCTGGGCAAATATTTTTAAAAATTTCAGTAAAATTACTGAAAGTATTTATTTAAAACTTAATGTTAACTAACACCTCCTGAGGGCATACAGTTTATTATGAGCTATTTTCTTGGGTTTTTTTTGGTCTTAAAGTTGAATAAAGATTGTACATATGTGTTTGATGGATGGTTAATTATATGTTTAGTAAGTATTTACAGATATCATTACATAATAGCCAGGATTTGGACTCTTCAAAACTGAAAACATCTGAAGAAAAGAATTTCTAAACTGTATGAAGTTTAATTATGAGTCATGGAGATCATTGTATGAAAACGAAAAACTGACTCATTATTAGCAACTGCTCCTTATCCCACAGTGTTTTAAAAATGTGTCAGAAGTTGTCTGTATTATTGATAGGGTTAACCGTGTGATTGTTGGAACCATTTCTGTGAAGCCTGTGTCACGGATATACCACAGGTATGGCACAGTGACACCTTTCAACCTGTGTCACGGGTATGGCACAGTGACACCTTCCTATCTGTGTCACGGATATACCACGGTATGGCACAGTGACACCTTCCGACCTGTGTCATGGATATACCATGGGTACGGCACAGTGACACCTTCTCACCTGTGTCATGGATAGATATACCACAGGTATGGCACAGTGACAGCTTCCAACCTGTGTCACGGATATACAATGGGTATGGCACAGTGACACCTTCCGACCTGGCTCCATCTGTCCAACTCGACAGTTTTATCTTGATGTCCCTTAAACTACCTACACACTCTTCTAAGTGCAAAGCTAAACAAATGCATTTTAAAAAATTAGCATTGAAAGGTTTACGTTTATATGCATTTATTAAATAGCTCACAATGGCTTTGTACAAGAAGAGCTGTTGTTGTCCAACATTGGTGTCGCCAGCAATTGCTTTACCAAACGGTGGATCTTTTACCTTTAAGTTGTTAATCCAGTCCCCACCATGGAAGCTATGCATACCAGCAACAGGTCTTGATAACCCTTTTCCACATACAGACACTTTCTCACGCCTCTACAGCACACAAAATGTGTTGCCTATGCTGTCCTGGAAACCGTTGCCTCACTTGACAAGCACCCCATATGTTGTTGTATCTTGTGATCACTTTTTAGCTCACCTAAGCACGAAGTGCAAGGTGAGCTTTTGTGATCACTTACCGTCCGGCGTCCGGCGTCGTCTGCGTCGTCGTCGTCGTCGGCGTCTGTTAACAATTTCCTACAAATGACTTCTACTAAACCAATGAACAGATTTCAAAATAACTTCACAGGAATAGTCCTAGTCCTCTTTCAAAGTTGTTCAAAGAAATTAATTCCAAGTAGAACTTTGGTTGCTGCGGCATCAGAAAAGGGAAAAATTGCCAAATCTTAAAAAATCTTCTTGTCCAAAAGTACTGGCCCGATTTGAAAATTATTTTGCACAAATGTTCCTTGAGGTACCCTCTACCAAGATTGTTCAAATATTTCCAATCCGTTGAAAAACATGGCCGCCACGGGGCGGAGCTTATTTTCCTTACATGTGCATTGTTAAAACTTTAAAAATCTTCTTGTCCAAAAGTACTGGCCCGATTTGAAAATTATTTTGCACAAATGTTCCTTGGGACACTCTTTACCAAGATTGTTCAAATATTTCCAATTTTGAAAAACATGGCCGCCAGGGGGCAGAGCCTGTTATCCTTATATGTGCATTGTTAAAACTTGGTAAAATCTTCTTGTCCAAAAGTACTGGGCCGATTTGAAAATAATTTTGCACAAATGTTCCTTGGTGCACCCTTTACCAAGATTGTTCAAATATTTTTGATCCGTTGAAAAACATGGCCGCCAGGGGGGGGCGGAGCTTGTTTTCCTTATATGTGCATTGTTAAAACTTTAAAAATCTTCTTGTCCAAAAGTACTGACCCAATTTGAAAATTATTTTGCACAAATGTTCCTTAGGGCACCCTTTACCAAGATTGTTCAAATATTTCCGATCCGTTGAAAAGCATGGCCGCCAGGGGGCGGAGCTAGTTTTCCTTATATGTGCATTGTTAAAACTTTAACAATCTTCTTGTCCAAAAGAACTGGCCCGATTTAAAAATTATTTTGCACAAATGTTCCTTGGGGCACCGTTTACCAAGATTGTACAAATATTTCCAATCCGTTAAAAAACATGGCCGCCAGGGGGCGGAGCTTGTTTTCCTTTATATGTGCATTGTTAAAACTTTAAAAATCTTCTTGTCCAAAAGTACTGGCCCGATTTAAAAATTATTTTGCACAAATGATCCTTGGGGCACCCTTTACCAAGATTGTTTAAATATTTTTGATCCGTTGAAAAACATGGCCGCCAGGGGGCGGAGCTTGTTTTCCTTATATGTGCATTGTTAAAACTTTAAAAATCTTCTTGTCCAAAAGTATTGGCCTAAAAAGAGTAAAAACTTTGAAAACTATTGAAGTTCTATTAAATCAGGTGAGCGATATAGGGCCATCATGGCCCTCTTGTTGTTAAGTTGAAAATCTGTTGATTGGTTCAGTAACTGTCAGGCCTTGTAAATAGATATTAGTAAGGTAATATATAGAGTGCTTGGTTCAGTAATTGTCTGGCCTTGTAAATAGATATTAGTAAGGTAATATATAGAGTGCTTGTTTTCTTTAACCATTTTCCTCATACGACAATTCTGCAGCAGACAGCTTTGGACATATTTCGTCAAAAAAAAGAAAATCTCTAAAATTGAATGGATAAGCTTTGACTAAAAGTGGAAAACATTGTGGCAAAAGGAGAAATTGCTTGTTTTGAGCAATTTCTTTTTGTGTCACTATGTTTTCAAAAAGCTGTCTGCTGCAGAGGCGTCAGAAAGCGTCTATATGAGGGAAAGGGATAACCGTTTGACTGCTGGATCTGATTTGGTGAAGCCTGGGCCACCATTATAGAGCAGGTTCTATACATCTCTTGATATTCCTAGAAATTACTATGGTTCAAAACAAAGCTGGACAAGTCGATTTTAAAATTTCAGCATTGAAAGGGTTAATGATGTATGTTGCATGCGTTATATGGAGTTGTTGATCAATTCCGCAATGTCTTGTATGGCTGTCAGTTTCTTTGAAAGTAAATATAATGTCTCATTTAACTCTCCTTTCCCACATGTATACACATTTTGATGCATCTGCCCCAGACGACTTTTGAAAACATTTTTTTCTCAACGGTTTCTAATCAATAATCAATAATTATGCTTTGATTTATACAGATTGTTCATAATATTGCCAAGATGCTTTCAAAGCCATCTGCTGCAGATTTGTTGTATGTGGGAAAGGGCAATTATGCTTACCTTGTGCTTATTGTAAAACAGTTGTAACTACATCTTGAATAAAGATCTTGAATAAAGATGAAGTTAAAACAGTTTTTCAATTTAATAGCAATTAAGATACAAGCAATGACATAGGAAAATAGGCTTAAAGAATGAATGAGCTTTTTTTAGTTTAAGAAAAAGTTAGAAAGCACTCTTTAAATGAAAGTACATACTTGATTTGAGTTAAAAAGATTGAAGCAAATTATGAGCAATTTCTCTTTTTGCCAAACTAAAAGTTGTCTACTGCCGTTGTTTCAAAATGTCTCTGCAAGTGAAAAAGGGCTAATGTTCCAATGAACCATTGTAGTGAGCATTGCAGCTCTTGATCATACTGTTGATCTATTCTAATTGTTTTCCTATGTTGAGGCTTATACATGAAATGTCTTTCCGAATCATTATTGTGTTGTTTGTTATTTCAATGTATATATATTCAAATATATTTAAATGTTCTATTCTGTTGGGAATTAAATTTGTATGTCAATAAAAACACCCTTTAATTCAGTTTGTCGGCCCAAGGTCATCATGATGTTATAAAGATCACACGCCATGTTGTGTCCATTTTAAAAGCAAAGAATCATTGCAGAGACGTACATATGTCTATGATCATTGATTGCTGTCTATACCTCAAAATGTGTCTGCTAGTGGTAAAGGGTTTCAATTAACAAACACCATGTTAACGATTCATTGCTTTCAAAATGGACACAAAGTAGTGTGTAATCATCTTGAAGACCTAGGGCCAAAATATTGAATAAAAAAGTGTTTTCAATGTCATATGTATTTTCAAATGTATGTTAAGTGTGTTGAGAAGTGATACAATTTTAATATTTTAACGAGTGTGTAGCGCAAGTGAAAATGTTAAAATTGTATCACTTCGAGATGAGATATATTCCATATCCACTCAGAACAAACAAATTTTATTTTTATTTTATGCTAATTGATGATGAAAGAAAGGAACTTTTTAGTGTCTTTGTAACTGTTTACACGTGGACGAATCTGTGTGAATGTCGTATTCAAACACAGTTTGTCCACCATATTGAAAAGTTGTAATGAGAACAAATATGGAAGACATCTATTGAAATTTTTTGTTTACTTCACAATGTCAGACAATGACAATAGGTCTGATTTGTTAAATTTACGGAATACGGAATTATACATTTGTCAAGATAAATTGTATCACTTCGAGATGAGATATATTCCATATCCACTCGGAATAAACAAATTTTCTTTTTATTTTATGCTAATTGATGACGAAAGAATGGAACTATTTAGTATCTTTGTACCTGTTCACATGTGGATGAATCTGTTCGAATGTCCTATTCAAGCACAGTCCGCCATATTGAAAAGTTGTAACGAAAAGAAATATGGAACACATCTATTGGATTATTTGTTTACTACACAATGTCAGACAATGACAATAAGTCATTAATAATGTTATATATCAGTCTTTAGCAACTGATCAACAAATTATCGAATACCATCTAAGATTATGTTATTTTAGTTATAACTATCATTGTTTACCACAACAAAATTTGTTGATTTAATACTTTTTCTTAAAGAACAAATGTTTAATATTTATTTGTTATTTAAATGACATAAAAATACTACTTTTCACAATACAGGTGTATGTGTTTTTCATATTGTTTTCTACTTCATATCAACTTCAACATGTTATATTCATTCCAGAGAATTTTTTCTAATATGTGGTCTCTTAAAGCAAATCACTCCTAATGTTATACTAAAAGATGCAACATGTTTTTTTCACACAATTTTAGGTACAAATTTGGCACTCATTTTAAATTTAGGAAATATATCTCATTTTGAGTGATATACCGGCTCTTATATCACGATTTGTCGTTCAGGTGTGTATAAATTAATCACTCCGGCCATTCGGCCTTCGTGATTAATTACTACACACCTGAACTCCAAATCGTGATATACGAACCGGTATATCACTCAAAATGAGATCTATTTCAATTCTAGCACTTTTTATAACTTGAAAGGGATACAAATTAAGGGTGAACTATGTTTTGACATGATGTTGTTTTCCTTGATAAAATCATGTGTAAGCTATTCTATCTTTACTCCCCATTGTATTTGTTTTGGAAATATTCGATTTTTTTCAACTAACAAAACATTTTGAAATCAGTTATATTAACAGTCTATGAACATTTTATTTGCATTATAACTTTTTCAATTGTTCTTAAACTCATCATTGGCAATTTGTTACTGTCTCATTCTAACACAACGTTTTCGATCGCGCAAAAAATGTTGGTAAAACGATGAATGACGTCATTTAAAACAATAACGTCACCGTTACAATTCAAATTTCCAAACGGCATTTACAACAAAAGCCTGTGACTTCATTCATAAAATGTCAAGCCCAACGTAGTAACGCATGCGCACTAAGAAACATTGTATGAAAAATACGCCGAAGGGAATTTCAACAGCCAAATCCTTCTTAGTGTATAGAAGAGAAATTGTCAATAGTGTTAGAATGAGTTATAAACGTTAGGGGAGAAGAAACTGCTTGTTTTTAATATCAGGCAAAGAAACAATCAATCAATCTGAATCTTAGCAACATTTCTTTCCATCAATTCTATGTTAAGATTAAGTCTGTGATTGAACCCGCTCTTTTATGCACCAAATCTGCAGCAGATGACTTTGAAAGCTCCTAGGCATAAATATGGAAATCTATAAATGAAAGTATAATTATTGAATATTGTTGAAATTTTTATGGTGAAAGGAGAAATTTCTCATGAGCAATTTCTCCTTTTGCCATAATGTTTTCAAAAGTCATCTACCGATGATGTGTTGAAGTATATCTGCAATTAAGAAAGGGGAAAAAAAAATGTTATTATTCTTTGCTACACATATTGTGTATTTTGACAGTCAAGATTTTCCTTGTTAAGTGTAATTCAGACAATTTCCTGACAAGAAGTAGCTGTTTTGGTAACTTGTTATATTTCGATTTATTTACTGTTATTGGTATTGACAACAAATAATTAGAATGTGAAAATGATTCTGACATTTTTATGAACTCTGACAGCTGACATTGTTTGAAATGTTGTGCAAGATGTGGTTGTTGCTAATTAACTATTTCCCATACACAAACTCTGCAGCAGATGACTTTGAAAATGTCAGGGCAACAATCTTAAAGATTTCCTTATTTGAAAGTATTATTGAGTAAAATTGAAAACAATGTGACAAAATGACATGAGCCGAGGCTCAAGGTGATCTTATCTGATTACTCTCTGTCCATCGTCTGTCGTCGTTAACTTTTAGCTTTAAACAATGTCTCCTCCTAAACCACTGGACCATTTTCAACCGAGCTTCACTGGAATGATCTTTCTGTAGTCCTCTTATCTAATTTGTTCAAAGATGAACCTTGGTTGCTGCGTCATCAGAATGGGGCGAAAACTGCCAATCTTTTAAATTCTTCTCCTCTGAATCCGCTTGAATCCAATATAATTTGATAGAAATGTTCCTTGGGTAACTCATTACAAAAATGGTTCAAGCCATATTGTTTGGTTTTAAAAACATGGCAGCCAGGCAGCTTCAGACAAGGTGCAAAATGACAATTTGACAGTCCATTTGTATGAAAGTGCTTACCTGATTTCAATTTTAATGTGTAGAAATGTTCCTTTTGTAACCCTCTACATAGTTTTTCCAAGCAATAATGCTTTGTTAAAGACATAGCATACAGGTGGCATCAGAAAATGGGTAAAATTAACTTGACATCTCCTTATCCACTGGACCAATTTCAGCCAAAATCTGGGGGTTCTCCTTCAAAATTGTTCAAAGATATAAATTCTATACAGAACTTAGGTTGCTGCAGTACAGAGGGAGATAAATGCCATAACTTTAAAATTCTTCTTCTCTGAATCCACTTGTCTGATTCCAAGATAATTTTGTTCAATCCATATTGATTGGTTGGAAAACACGGCCACCAGGCGGCATCAGAAAAGAGGTCAAAGGATCTTTTAGCTTCAAACTTCATCTCCTCTTAAAGCAGCAATGGACCAATATCAATTAAATTTCACAGGAATATCCCTATGGGGATCCTCTTTGAAATTGTTCAAAGATTTAATGCATTATTCCCACTCTGAATCAAATGTTCACCTTTATTAGCAGTAGCATTTGCTGCTATACTATAACTCGGGTGATATATTAACCCTTTCCAAAATACAACAAATCTGCAGCAGACGACTTTGAAAACATCTAGGCATTAACATGGAAAATCCACATAAATGAAGGTATAATTATTGAAAAAAGTTAAAAACATTGTGTCAAAAGGAGAAATGTGTTGAGCAATTTCTTCTTTTGTCACATTGTTTTCAAAAGTCGTCTGCTGCAAAGGCGTCAGAAAGCCTCTATATTTGGGAAAGGATTTGCCTAGATGTTTTCACAAGATTCCTCAAAATGTGGTGGTTACAAATTAAGCAAATGCTTTTTTTTTCATTGTATTTTCCTCATCATAAATGTAACTAATCTGATACGAATTGGGAAATTACCTTAGACCATTTCCAGATACAGACACATTTTGAAAACATTGTAGAAAAATGCGACAATTGGTCATTATGAGGAATTTCCCCTCAATATTTTCAACTGTATCCGATGCTCTAGAAGCTGAAAGCCAGTTGAGCTTTTGTCATGGTGAATTGTCCATCGTGAGTGTGTGCATCAACATCATCATCTCTGTAACAGGTGGGTCAATTTTATGACACTTCACAGAAAGCATCCTCTCAATGTTCTCATTAGAATTCCTTAAATTTTTGTTTGATCCATGCATAATTCTGGTTTCCATGGCAACCGAAAGAAAAAAAACTTCTAACTAAAATCTAAACTAATTTTGTAGAAAATAAATGCCTAGGTAACCCTATCAGATACCTTCAAGCCATGTTGATTGGTTAAAAAACATGACCATTGGGGCGGGCTTATTATGCTTTATATCGATATATCTGGCCACTTTCCAAATAATTTTGTAGAAATGTTCCTTAGGTGACCCTCTATCAGATTCCTTCAAGCCATCATGATTGGTTGAAAAACATGGCCGCCAAGGGTTGCGGGACTGTTTGCCTTATATGGCTATAGTGAAATCTTTAAAAATCTTCTAAAGTCAATGCGACATGCGTCATTTGTCTTCCACCAATGGGCTAAGTCTATGTGGAAAAGCAGCCAGTTGCTTGGGAAGATTGTTGTGTGCAGTACTGGTGTGAGAAAACCAGGAAATGCTTGAGTAGGTGAACTGGCCGCCGTGATATAACTGAGAAATTGTTAAAAACGGCGTAAAACCCCAATCAATCAATTAAAAATCTTCTTCTGAAGTATCTTGCTGAATTCCAAATGATTTTGTATGAATGTTCCTTGGGTGACCCGCAAGCCATGTTGTTTTGTTGAAAAACATGGTCCTCAGGGCCTATAGTGAACACTTTAAAAAGTCGTCTACTCCAAAAAGTATCTGTCTGATTTTCAAATAATTTTGCAAAAATGTCCATTTTGTAGGAATGTTTCTTGTTGCCTAATGCAGTGGAGCGGTACTGACCCAATCTTGTTTTTCAGACAAGATGCTTTTTACCCTTTCCAACATTCAACAAATCTACAAATATGCCTTTGAAAGTGTCTCAGCAAAATAAGAGAAAATCTCTACTAATGAAAGAGCAATAAATTATTATTTAATGGAAGTGGTCTACTGTAAATGCATCTGTAAGTGGGTAAGGGTTAAAATAATGGAATTTATTTAATTCTGAAATAACCAATGGATAATGTGATTTTAGCACGTCTATGTGAAAAGGTATATGTAGTCTTCTGTGAACAGTGTGGATTAAAAACAGCTGGTGCATCTACACTGTTCACATATTACTTACACAAGCATGTCAACTTGTAATAATTTTGACAAGACAGTCTGATTTAAACTTACACTGTTCAGAAATGCCAGGTTGTACCTTTTGGCACAGACAGACTCCTTTATAAAATAAAGTACATTGAAGACTTTATATATGGTGTTGATATTTACAATGTTGATCATGGCTGTGTATTGAAATGTATGTTTATGATAATCAAGAGATGGAATGGTACTCTCACTGTGATTTTTCTGTACATAGCACTTTGGATGTGAAAATTTCTATTTATTATTGTGTAACAACGGTCCAAGAGAAGAGAAGAAGATGCTATTGTGGTCACATTGGCATTTTGGAAACTTCATAGAATCACTTTGTTGCTACTTTTAATCATTACCTGATACAAGTAACTTCTAATGCCTTACACAGCATGCATTTTTTGAAAGCATTGCGGTAAAAGGAGAAATTGCTCTTAGTGAGTAATTGCCCCCGGAATCACCGATTCAGTGGGCATCTAGTTTTTGGCCTGTCTGTCTGCACGTCTGTCTGCACGTCTGTCGAAAAAAACTTTAACCTTGACCACTACTTTTGAACCATAACAGGTATGGCCACCATATTTCACATGTGTATTCCTTGTGACATGATCTTTCTGTCAGTACCAACATTTTTGACCTTGCGACTTTGACCTAGATGTTGCCATTCTTGAAAAAAAAAATAACCTTGACCACTTCTTTTGAACCATAACAGGTACGGCTACCATATTTCACATGTGTATACCTTGTAACATGACCTTTCTGTCAGTACCAACATTTTTGACCTAGATGTTGCCATTCTCGAAAAAAACTTTAACCTTGACCACTACTTTTGAACCATAACAGGTACGGCTACCATATTTCACATGTGTATTCCTTGTGACATGACCTTTCTGTCAGTACCAACATTTTTGACCTTGCGACCTTGACCGTTGACCTAGATGTTGCCATTCTCGAAAAAAAACTTTAACCATGACCACTACTTTTGAACCATAACAGGTACAGCTACCATATTTCACATGTGTATTCCTTGTGACATGACCTTTCTGTCAGTACCAAAATTCTTGACCTTGACCTTTGACCTAGATGTTGCCATTCTCGAAAAAAAACTTTAACCTTGACCACTACTTTTGAACCATAACAGGTACGGCTACCATATTTCACATGTGTATTCCTTGTGACATGACCTTTCTGTCAGTACCAACATTTTTGACCTTGCGACCTTGACCTTGCGACCTTGACCTTTGACCTAGATGTTGCCATTCTCGAAAAAAACTTTAACCTTGACCACTACTTTTGAACCATAACAGGTACGGCTACCATATTTCACATGTGTATTCCTTGTGACATGACCTTTCTGTCAGTACCAACATTTTTGACCTTGCGACCTTGATCTTTGACCTAGATGTTGCCATTCTCGAAAAAAACTTTAACCTTGACCACTACTTTTGAACCATAACAGGTACGGCTACCATATTTCACATGTGTATTTCTTGTGACATGACCTTTCTGTCAGTACCAACATTTTTGACCTTTGACCTAGATGTTGCCATTCGGAGGCATCAGTGTTTCACAAACACATCTTGTTCAATAATGTTTCAAACACTATCTAAGATAAAGTTCCAAATTTCTGGATGTGACAGTTCAACCTCCGATTCATCTATGCCCTTAAACCCTAAGGCCTTTGAGATCAATGAAGATCAAGATCAGCCTGTAGATCTATGCAGTCTAATATGGCTCACCAATAAATCATAGAAGGTTTCAAAAAACTTCCGAAAAAACGGTTTCTATTTGGATCTTATTGTATGAAAGTGCAAACAGATGTATGTTTACAGCGTTTATAATCAGTAGTAAATATTGTATAGATGGTTTGCACGGAGCTCTGCTCAGATATTCATTTAAATTTCAGTTGCAGACAACTTTTTACACAATATTGTAAACGGACAAAACATAACTTATCATGAACATAACCATTGCATGTCTCAAAATAGATGTTTTTGTTATAAGACCAGATTAAGATATTCTTTTCCCTCAATAAATCTAATTTGAGACATCTATTATGATATATCTGGTTACCCTGATATTATGAGTAGGCTATTATGATATATCCGGTTACCCCGACAGTATGAGTAGTCTATTATGACATATCTGGTTACTCAGATATTATAAGTAGGCTATTATGAAATATCTTGTTACTCCGATATTATGAGTAGTCTATTAAGAAATATCTGGTTACTCCGATATTATAAGTAGTCTGTTACTCCAATATTATGAGTACGCTATTATGACATCTGGTCACTCCGATATTATGAGTAGTCTATTATGAAATATCTGGTTACTCCGATATTATGACATATCTGGTTATTCCGATATTATGAGTAGTCTATTATGACATATCTGGTTACTCCGATATTATGAGTAGGCTATTATGATTTATCTGGTCACTGATATTATGTACCGTAGCCTATTATGAAATATCTGGTTATTCCGATATTGACATGGTTGAACACTTTCCTTCACTTTATGTTTCTAGATTTGTCTGCTTTGAAATTATATCAATATCTAGACAATTTGATTGGATATTTTATCCATTAAGTATTCTTTTCGTGCTCTATCTTAAATTCTCTTATGTTAAAAGGACATCAATTATCCTCTGTATTAGAAAATACATCAAAAGAAAATTTAGACATGTGATATGACCGGGTCAGAAAACACTGTTAAGGTATTTGTTGACTTGGAAATATTTCTGTAAATACATGTACATTGTTAAATGATAAAAGATAACTTGATTGTGAAATGAGTTTGTTCCTTTATTGAATAAAAGAATTCTAGAGTGATAATTTTGTAGTTTGAATTTGTTATCCGATTAATTTTAATAGATTTAAGTTGAAAACACCCAAAGAAAAGTAGAGATAACTTTAGTCAAATGAAATTATGTCACAGAGTGAACACCGTATTGTGCAAGGGAAAACTATGATCCGTGTTTGGTGATGTGTTGTCTTATTGCGTGTCCGTTCAGGGAACATTCACGTGTCTGGTGATGTGAGGTTTTATTAGCTCACCTGTCACATAGTGACAAGGTGAGCTTTTGTGATTGCCCGTCGTCTGTCCACAATTTCTTGTGAACACGATAAAGTCTTTATATATAATCCGATGTTTACCAAACTAATTCAGTAGCTAGACATCCATGAGAGCTCGGTTCCTTTTGAAAACTGAATTATGGCGGTTTCACTAAACAAAGTCTGGTAGAGTCTGGTGGTCAAATATCCCATTGTATCAATGTTTTTTTTGTGTTTTTGTATTGAAATGAATAAAACAAAGTGTTATTGTATCTTATAAATAAAAAATAATAATGTATTTGCCTATTTTAGATCATTTTCGTATGAATATTGAAATATGATATGCGCGCCATTTTGTTTAAGCAAATCTGCAAGCCAAATCCTATTTAGTTCTGTTTTATTAATTATTTGGTGACATAATAATATATTTTGGTCACATATATACCAATACATATTATATTTACTTTTTATAACTTAAAAATCGAATAAAACATTGTATTTATTGCTCAGTAATACCAGACTCCACCAGTCTCCACTGTCACACATATCATATTTCTATATTCATACGAAAATGGCCTAAAATAGGCAAATACACTATTATATTTTATTTATATGATACAATTACATTTTATTTTATTCATTTCAATACAAAAACACAACTACACGTTGATATACTGGGATATATGACCTTAGTGAACACGATAAAACCTTTTTGCCTTAAATGGCCAAAGTTAAAACTTAAGAAATCTTCTCCGACGAAACTGTCAGGACGATTTTCAAAAAAGTTTGTAGAAATGTTCCTACGGTGACCCTCTATCGGATTCCTTGACACCATGTTGATTGGCCGAAAAACATGGCCGCCAGGGGGTGGGGCTTATATGGCTAAAGTGAAAAAATTAAATCAGGTGAGCGATCCAGGGCCATCATGGCCCTCTTGTTGCTTTTACGTTCAGAGAATATTCACGCGTCTAATGATGTGTGGTTTTATTACATTTACGTTCAGAGAACATTCTCGCGTTTAGTGATGTGTGGTTTTATTAGCTCTACTGGCCAAAGGCCAGAAGGGCTTATGTCGTGGCGATTTGTCTGTCGTCCGTCCGTCCGTAAACAATTTCTTGTTAACACGATACAGTCTTCACTTTTGATTGTATCTCAACTAAACTTATACAGTAGTTAGATATCCATGAGAGCTCGGTTCCTTTCGAAAACCAGCCAGATCCGCCCATGCATGACTGGATTATGGCCCTTGAAATGGTCAAAATTGCTATAAAAGAGCTTGTTAACACGATAGTCTTCTCTTTTGATTGTATCTCAACCAAACTTATACAGTAGTTAGATATCCATGAGAGCTCGGTTCCTTTCGAAAACCAGCCAGATCCGCCCATGCATGACTGGATTATGGCCCTTGAAATTGTCAAAATTGCTATAAAAGAGCTTGTTAACACGATACAGTCTTCACTTTTGATTGTATTTCAACCAAACTTATACAGTAGTTAGATATCCATGAGAGCTCGGTTCCTTTTGAAAACCAGCCAGATCCGCCCATGCATGACTGGATTATGGCCCTTGAAATGGTCAAAATTGCTATAATAGAGCTTGTTAACACGATACAGTCTTCACTTTTGATTGTATCTCAACCAAACTGATACAGTAGTTAGATATCCATGAGAGCTCAGTTCCTTTCGTAAACCAGCCAGATCCGCCCATGCAAGACTGGATTATAGCCCTTGAAATTGTCTAAATTGCTATAATTGAGCATGTGAACACAATAGAGGCTCCATTTACTATCTGATCTTCACCAAACTTAGATAGTAGTTAAATATTGATGAGAGCTTGGTTCCTTTTGAAAATCAGCCAGATCCGCCCATGCAAGACTGGATTATGGTCCATGAAATTGTAAAAATTGCTATAATACAGCTTGTGAACACAAAAGAGCCTCCATTTACTATCCGATCTTCACCATACATACCTGCTCTGGATTGAAAATGACCAAAGAACCATACCAGTAGAGCATAGGCCCTCATGGGCCTCTTGTTACATCTACGTTCAAAGAACATTCGCGCGTTTAGTGATGTGTGGTTTTATTACATCTACGTTCAGAGAACATTAGCGCGTTTAGTGATGTGTGGTTTTATTATTTGTTTGGCGCGTAGCCAAACAATATATAGACGGCATTTCGAGCCCTGTTTATTAAGTCAAAAGTTTTGATTATTAATACGCCCTGAATGTAGTTCCAATTACATGCGCTTATCTTTCAAATATACCACGATCTATGAATTAATGTCTATTTTAAATAAGTGTTATAACTTCGTTCTGCAGTTACAACAGAAATTGGAAATAAAATGAAACATTCTATTTTAAAACATGAACGCGGAGAGATTTATAAATTCAATGAGTGAACTGCTATAGGAGAACTTTTTCCGATTTAAGCTCCAGAAACGGCATTTGAATTTTCAATCACGCATTGAAACTAGATAAAAACAGAATTGAAAATATTTTCTTTGTGTCTTGTCGGCCATATAAATATAGTATAAAGAATTAAAAAAACAAATATGTGCGTCATAAAATGCATTTAAAATGAGAGTAACACATTTGCAGAGAAATCGTGATCGTCGAATTCTATTTATAAATACAACAGTATGGGGGGAGGGTCTAAAGTGCGGACGCGATCTGCGGACAAATGCAATATAGAGGGAAAATGCGGACAGAGCAAATCTGCGGACGCTATGATTTGTTGTAAAAAATGTTTAATTAAAGATGGGCAAATGTGTATAATTTGTTACATATGATCATATCCGGGGTTTTCTTTGTATATATATAATGTGTTTGATTGCTTTTATCAGTGATATAGATTAAACCAAAAATCGAGATCATGCTGAAATGGAATCTCTTTGTAAAGTGTTTTAACGACTTTTCTCTTTATATCATATCTATAGATATCAATAACGAGGATTGATGGATTGATTTTCCGACGAGTAAATGTCTTTTGACGCATCTGCAGCGGACGAAATTTGAAAACATTGCAAGAATAGAATAGGTTGCTAGTAACTAGCCGAAGGTTTTGCTTCAATTATATCCTCTCCCTTTACAATCGATTGAAGGGTCATGGGTTCTAGTTATTGTTTGGCCTCTTCATTTTCTACTTTGTAACTTTCAACAGTTTTCCATGTGCCATACTACGAGGCAAATTATCCATGCAACATTCTATTCTGTAGGGTACTTGGAAGGGGCAGAACAATTTAAATAACAAATAAACAATAAGTATATACATTGTATATATATATATACAACACTTTTAATCTTAATTTGTTTCTAGTAATTATATATATATATATATATACCACAATAATACTAATCTATAACAAACGAGTTAAAGGTTTTTTTCTTGCGGTGTAAACAGTAAAAAGCAACATATATTGAAAACATTGTGGGAAAAGGAGAATTCGCTTATTTAAACAATTTCTTAATTCCCATAACCTTTCTTTACCGTCGTATAAACCAATTTTGTATTTGAAGGCTGTTATAAGTAAAAAACTTAAATGTTGCCAATTTAATCACATATCATATCATTATAATAGCCAAATAATTAACAAAAGTTACAATTAAAGTCCGCATCTGTTGTCGAAATATCCACAGGTGCATTAACACAAGATTTGTGAAACCAATTTGTGCATTTATCACATTGTATCATGACGGTATCGACACATCCCGGCAAGTTACAAATACATATATGTATATGATAGGTTTATTGGGAGAAGGGGTTACATTTATAATTTGTTTGGAATGACACTCTTACACAATGGTAATTAACAGTGTATGGTCACGCATCCTTAATTGATTTGGCAAGCTTAAACACCCTTTAAAGGAAACTGCGGCCAGCTTAGGTGTATACTGTAGAGTAAAATGCGGACGGCACAGGTATTGGTTTTCACTGGAGCATTTAGTCCTTTTATAATGCAAATTAATTCAAAAGCCTCTGAAGTCTGAAGCATGTTTCTTTTAAAGTGCTCATATAAATATTAGTACTGCCTTTTTCCACAATATTTTCTACATGATTTCAATTACTCTTTCATTTGGATAGATGTTTCTTTTTTAGCTCACCTGAGCACGAAGTGCTGAAGGTTAGTTATTGTGATCTCATTTTGTCCGGCGTCTGTCGTCCGTCAAAATCTTCTCCTCAGTAACGAGTGGGTCAATTGGGATGAAACTTCACAGAAAGCATCCTCTCATTGACCTCACCATGTTTGTGATTCATGCAGTTTCCATGGCAACGAAACCAAAAGAACTTAAAAATTCTTCTTCTACCAAACTGGATGGCAGATTTTCAAATTATTTTAAGGAAGTGTTCCTTGGCCGCCAGGGTGCGGGGCTTTTTTTGCCTTATATGGCTATAGTGTAAACTCAAAAAAACTTCTTCTCTAAAAGTGTCAGGCCGATTTTCAAATAATTTTGTAGAAATGTTTCTAGGGTGACCCTCTATCAGATTCCTTCCAGCCAAGTTGATTGGTCGAAAAACATGGCCGACAGCGGGCGGGGCTTTTTTGCCTTTTATGGCTATAGTGAAAACTTGAAAAATATTCTCCTCCGAAAGTGTTTGGCCAATTTTCAATTAATTTTGTAGAAATGTTCATTGGGAGACCATCTATCAGATTCCTTCAAGCCATGTTGATTGGTCTAAAAACATGGCCGCCAGGGGGGGGGGGGGGCGGGGCTTTTTTGCCTTATATGGCTATAGTGAAAACTTGAAAAATCTTCTCCTCCGAAAGTGTTTGGCCAATTTTCAATTAATTTTGTAGAAATGTTCATTGGGAGACCCTCTATCAGATTCCTTCAAGCCATGTTGATCCTCTTGTTAAGCAGGAAGCTTGTGAGTAAGATCTTTAGAAAACCCTTGGTCAATTGTTTTTTTTTGTACCAAAAATTGGTAAATACTTAGATGAGTGAATCGGGGCCATAATGGTTATACATTTGTTTTACATGTATTTTGAAACTTGGTAATTAAATATAATATTCACATGTATGTCTCATGATTTATTTTTACGGTTGTGTCATTTATTCTTTTACCCGAAGTTGTAATATTTATAAACAATGCATACTTTATAAATCACATATCTATGCAAAGGCAAATGTTTGAACAGTTTTATTTACCCAAACAAATTCAGTGCCTTCAGCGCTTTGATTACATCTACGTTCAGGGAACATTCACGCATCTAGTGATGTGTGGTTTTATTACATCTACGTTCAGGGAACATTCATGCGTCTAGTGATGTGTGGTTTTTGTCTCGCTGCGACGAAGTTGCGAAAGCAAGACTAAGGTGTTGCTTTTCAGGCGACGGCGTCAACTATTTGCGTTTAGCTCAACGTTAAAGTAACGTTCTTTTAACTTTTCTGAATAAGTACTGGTACTAGGGCTTTCATTTTTCGAATATAGTTACATCTAATACCATTCTTTACATTGTATGCTAAAGATACTGAGTGTGACCTTATTTTTAGGGTAAAAAACATGATTTTGGTGGTCTTTGGTTGACTTTGAGATTTGGTCATAACTTCCTCAGTTTTTGTTAGATTGATTTCAAATTGTGCCCACATATTTCATAAATGAAGTACTTCAACATATTAAACGGGTTTTTGTGTCAAACACTTTGATTTTCTTCTTTTTCATTTCTTGTATTTTTCAATTTTGTGTTGAGCTAGCTCATCGTTAAAGTTTTTATTTTTCTCAATAAGTACTGGTACTAGGGCTTTCATATTTAAAATATAGTGACATCTTATACCCTTCTGCACAATGTATGCGGATGATGCTGAGTGTGACCTTTTTTGGGGGTAAAACACTTGATTTTTGGTGGATTTTGAGAATTGGACATAGCTACTTCATATTTTGTTCGATTCATTTCAAATTGTTAACACACATTTCATAAATAAAGTACTTCAACATATCTTGTATTTTTTAACTTTGCGTTTAGCTCAATTTTTTTTTTTTTAATTTTTGTATTTTTTTAACTTTGCGTTTTGCTAAAAAAAAAAAAAAAAATTCTTGTATTTTTGAACTTTGCACATTTATATTATTTATTTTTTTTTTTAATTTTTCGTTCAGCTAATTTTTTTTTTTTAAATTTCTTGAATTTTTTAACTTTGAGTTAAGGTCAATTTTTTTTTTTTAATTTCTTGTATTTTTTAACTTTGTATTATTTTTTTTAATTTCTTGTTTAAAAACAATTGTGTTTAGCTGAAAGTTAAAGTTTTGTTATTTTACTTTCTGTCTTTTACACTTGCATTGATAATCAAAGCAGGGGACAGCGAGACATTTAATTACGCGTAATTCTTGTATTACATCTACGTTCAGGGAACATTCACGTGTCTGGTGATGTTAGGTTTTATTACATCTATATTCAGGGAACATTCACGTGTCTGGTGATGTGTGGTTTTATTGCATCTTCGTTCAGGGAACATTCACGTGTCTGGTGATGTGTGGTTTTATTACATCTTCGTTCAGGGAACAACATTCACGTGTCTGGTGATGTGTGGTTTTATTGCATTTACGTTCAGAGAACATTCACATGTCTGGTGATGTGTGGTTTTATTGCATTTACGTTCAGAGAACATTCACGTGTCTGGTTATGTGTGGTTTTATTGCATTTACGTTCAGAGAACATTCACATGTCTGGTGATGTGTGGTTTTATTGCATCTTCGTTCAGGGAACAACATACACGTGTCTGGTGATGTGTGGTTATATTGCATTTACGCAGACAACATTCACGTGACTGGTGATGTGTGGTTACGTTCAGGGAACATTCACTTGTCTGGTGATGTGTGGTTTTATTACATCTATATTCAGAGAACATTCACGTGTCTGGTGATGTGTGATTTTATTGCATATACGTTCAGGGAACATTCACGTGTCTGGTGATGCGTGCTTTTATTGCATCTACGTTCAGAGAACATTCCCGTGTCTGGTGATGTGGTTTTATTGCATCTATGTTCAGAGAACATTCCCGTGTATGGTGATGTGTGGTTTTATTACATCTCCGTTCATGCTAGAAACGTATTGTTCCTTTCTTCCACAAGAAATTGGAAGCAATTATACAACTGCTTAACTGCAGCACAAACAAGAGAATCACTATGGTGATTCCATGGTTGTACAGACTCAAAGAGGTAAATTAAACATGATTTTCAGTAGATCGATCAGTGTTTTCGAGGCTATTCGCGCTGCCAGCCGTTTGAAAGCGGAATTACAATTTTTCAGAAATTGAAACAAGTTTTGTGAAAGAGTCCATTCCCCAAGAATATCAGACCCTTCACGATGCTGCAATAATTTTGAGAAGCAAATTTGAATCATTGGAAATTTCAAATGATTACTATCCATCTGCATCAGACGTTTCCATCTCTACAGCATCAACATCTATTTCTAGATTTCTGATTAATTTTCTTGCCTCGTTAGTAGATGACAATTGTTTTCACATGGAAAATAATTACGAAGAACTCTCAAGTAATACAGTACGTAAATGTATTGCTTTAGCTGAGTGAATGATATCCCTTCATTGGCCCTTCAGTTGCATCATGAATATGGTTCGAAAACAATCTTATTGAAACTTGACATTTACATGGCTTTTGCGCGTCGTACACTGAGGTGAGAATGTTTCTGACGAGTTCAGCAGATCACGAAATTATTAGATCCCAGAATGGGTCATATAATGGAATATGTCCTCAAATGTATGTATTGTTACATGTAGGTCTTTGCACAAAAGAATATCTGACAGAAAATCAATTCACGTAGTCGTTGCCTATCCCCCAATCATAAACGCCAAACCCGCTGTAAACACAACAATGCAGAAATGCCTCGAGATGTCAAAGGCAGTAGACCAGAATAACCCGGTGCGGACCTTTGACCAACAGCTGTATGCCAGAGCCCAACAAGTAAAGCGGTCTATGCCTGCGATTTTCTGCGCACACGTGGTAACGTTATGCGGATTCCACACAGTATCGTGTTACATTTCAGCAATCGGGAAGATCTGCTGGTTGCATATGCAAGTTGTACTGTAGATCAGATACTTCAAGGCAATCAGTTTAACCGTGGTGTAAGAGCATACACACTAGCGTATGAAACTATCATGTTACTATGGTTCAAGGCATTTTTGGCCTGGGTCATAGTATTAATACCATTTTTTTCGGAGTTGGCAGCCTGCCAATTGCTGTTAGCACGAAACAACGCATGAGAAACTGAGCGAGAAAAATAGTTCATTATGGATTCAACAAAACTGCATTTAAAAGGTTAGGATCTCCCTCATAAATATCATTTTAATGTTATTGGAACATCAGTGAAAAACTTAAGGCGTGAGTACTCCAATATAAGTTTAAGAAATGCTTTAGAAATTAATGCGCCGAGAGGTCAAATATGGACCTTTGTAAACATTAATAACGTTCGCGAAGAGGAACGGACAAAAAGAAAGAAGTCACGTGAAATATACAGTGGCGGATTAACCGGGGGGGGGGGGGGGGGCGTAGGGCCCGTGCGTCGAAAAATTAATGTAAACAAAGATAAAGCGTGGCAAATGTAGTGGCGGATTTAGCGGGGGCCATATGACCCGTGCCCGACTCCCCCCACCCCACGAAAGAAGTCACATGAAATATACAGTGGCGGATTAACCGGGAGGCCGTAGGGCCCGTGCGTCGAACAATATAACCTTCCAGCAGCCCCCAGGCCGTCAGCACTGCAGTGCTTTTATTACAATAGTATACGAGTCAAGGAAATATTGCTAACATAAACAAAAACCTCTGGCAAACGATGCTTGCCTGTCACGACGCATTCGGTGACCTTTATGCGAACGTAGTAGATCTCTCTGAGTTGTTTATCCTTTTTCGTAAGCAACTTTCTCCGTTGGTTTTTTACTTTCAGAGAGTTTTGTTATAAAGCATAATGTTCATGAATGTCAGAACAGAGCGTGTTGGAGATAGTATTTTACATCTACAATCTGTATCTTCTATGTTGCCATATTTCTTCATTGCAAACAAGACAACTTATTCCAGGTGCACACCGGCTTATTAAATTGACATGCTGAATCTCGCCGAAGACACATATTCAGCTTTCATGTCTGGATTGTTTGTAGTCAGACAGAAGCCTGGTGTATCCAATGGTATATGGAGTGATAGGACAGAAGCCTGTTGTATTCAATGGTATATGGAGTGATAGGACAGAAGTCTGGTGTATTCAAGGTATATAGAGTGATAGGAAAGAAGCCTGGTGTATTCAATGGTATATGGAGTGAAATGACAGAAGCCTGGTGTATTCAATGGTATATGGAGTGATATGACATAAGCCTGGTGTATTCAATGGTATATGGAGTGATATGACATAAGTCTGGTATATTCAATGGTATATGGAGTGATATTACAGAAGCCTGGTGTATTCAATGGTATATGGAGTGATATGAAAAAAGCCTGGTGTATTCAATGATATATGGAGTGAAATGACAGAAGCCTGGTGTATTCAATGGTATATGGAGTGATATGACAGAAGCCTGGTGTATTCAATGGTATATGGAGTGATATGACAAAAGCATGGTGTATTCAATGGTATATGGAGTGATCTGACCAAAGCCAGGTGTATTCAATGGTATATGGAGTGATAGGACAGAAGCCTGATGTATTCAATGGTATATGGAGTGATATGACAAAAGCCTGGTGTATCCAATGGTATATGGAGTGAAATGACAGAAGCCTGGTGTATTCAATGGTATATGGAGTGATATGACATAAGCCTGGTGTATTCAATGGTATATGGAGTGATAGGACAGGCGCCTGGTGTATCCAATGGTATATGGAGTGATATGACAGAAGCCTGGTGTATTCAATGGTATATGGAGTGATCTGACATAAGCCTGGTGTACTCAACGGTATATGGAGTGATAGGACAGAAGCCTTGTGTATTCAATGGTATATGGAGTGATAGGACAGAAGCCTGGTGTATTCAATGGTATATGGAGTGATATGACAAACGCCTGGTGTATTCAATGGTATATGGTGTGAAATGACAGAAGCCTGGTGTATTCAATGGTATATGGAGTAATATGACATAAGCCTGGTGAATTCAATGGTATATGGAGTGATAGGACAGGCGCCTGGTGTATCCAATGGTATATGGAGTGATATGACAGAAGCCTGGTGTATTCAATGGTATATGGAGTGATATGACATAAGCCTGGTGTACTCAACGGTATATGGAGTGATAGGACAGAAGCCTTGTGTATTCAATGGTATATGGAGTGATAGGACAGAAGCCTGGTGTATTCAAATGTATATGGAGTGATATGACATAAGCCTGGTGTATGCAATGGTATATGGAGTGATAGGACAGAAGCCTGGTGTATTCAATGGTATATGGAGTGATAGGACAGAAGCCTGGTGTATTCAATGGTATATGGAGTGATAGGACAGAAGCCTGGTGTAATCAATGGTATATGGAGTGATATGATAGAAGCCTGGTGTATTCAATGGTATATGGAATGATATGACAAAAGCCTGGTGTATTCAATGGTATATGGAGTGATATGACCAAAGCCAGGTGTATTCAATGGTATATGGAGTGATAGGACAGAAGCCTGATGTATTCAATGGTATATGGAGTGAAATGACAGAAGCCTGGTGTATTCAATGGTAAATGGAGTGATAGGACAGAAGCCTGATGTATTCAATGGTATATGGAGTGATATGACCAAAGCCAGGTGTATTCAATGGTATATGGAGTGATATGACAATAGCCTGGTGTATTCGATGGTAAATGGAGTGATATGACAAAAGCCTGGTGTATTCAATAATATATGGAATAATATGACACTAAAGAAGACTATAATCAATGTTTCAAAGGGACGTGGCGGTATAGTCAGATTGACTACGCACAAATCTGTTCTTCTTCGATGGACATATACTAGGCACATTCTTGCAAGGTACGCTTCTGAGATCAGGAAAAGGTCTGGAATTGCTTTGGCCTGCGATATTGATCATGAAGAGAATAGACATACAGCGATGAAACGCGATGAGCGGCAAGTATACAAATGATCTCATTGAGCACGTGCAAACTAATATAACAGATCCATTCGACATTGAAGCATGCCCCAAATCCCTTATAAACATTGCCACTGGTTTGCATGCCAGTAAGAAAGTCGAAGATTCGCTCCTGAGCTCTGTAGAACGTGGACAAAAATCGTTGAAGTCTTTTATGAATGGTTGTTTCAAAGACAACGAAACTCGCGATTTTAATTCTCCGATTTTTTAATCCTCACTCAAAACATTTGACGATATGACAAAACCGTACAATCTAAAAATGGTAAAAGCCAATATCAATCACGAGCTTGTCTTTCGATGTACGAGATGAAGTTACAGTCGAAAAGGTTTTGGCCTACCCTGTCGGGTCGAATACCAACATCTATTTTTCATGACGAGGGGTCTATGAGGAAGTCATGCAAAGCAGATTTCATTCATTTATTGGAGAAAGAGATTTACACCTTTTTCACACTGCCTCAATATGCAAAACAAATAGGTAAATCGTAGTCAGAGATGGTATGGGAATTGTGTAAAGTCTTCATGTAAAACGGTACAAGAACTTTGGCGATTTGACTAAGGACTACTTTAAAATCCTTACAGCTTCTTTTAAAACTTATGGCTGTGTCGTGGACGTGTTTGATCAGTCTGATATGGTACATTCTACAAAATCAGCAGACAGAATCAGGAGGTCTATTTCAAGTGGTGGTACGGTTTTTTTCAGGTAATTGAAGTCAGATCAATTCCAGATTGTAAGACATTTCTATGTACACTCGAAAATAAACAGGGGTTGGTCAGATTTCTAGGTGACTATGCATTCGAGCACTTCAAAGAATTCGCGTTGCAAGACCACGACGAAATATTCATGGCTGGATCTTTTACGGTAACTGACTGTTCGCAGTTGTTAAGTACGCAGGAAGAGGCAGGCACACTAAGTATACTACATTCTCTGTTCGCTAATGAACAGATGTTAAATAGAAACTCCAGTGGCCGTATTGTTATACAGTCATCAGACACGGATGTTTTACTACTTTGTGTAAAATATTTCGCACAAATGTCAAACATTGTTGAAGTATGATTCCAGACTGGATGCGTCGCTTCAACCGAAGACGCAAGACGGTTTATGCCTGTTCATGATATATTCAAAGCTATTCTAGCACACTACCAGCTGCTCATGCTCGGACAGTTCCTTTTTCGGCATTGGAAAAACAAAATTATGAAAATTGTAAAAAGAAATATATTTTTAACGAATTATTTTTTCTCAAAAAATAATGCGGTTAACGCGATCGTGTTGCTTTGCGGAAGTCACGGTTAAACTACACTTCCGCTTAGAATACACATTAGCTGCACCTAACTAGTCCTAGTATTTTTTCGATATTAAAATTACTTCTACGTGTTTTTTCAATACAGTGAAGTCATATTTATACTATCGAATCAACATAGATAATCAATTCTCTAGAAAATATCAAATTAACAGTAAATGCATATATATTTCATTTGTCGGCAAGCGTATGAATTTTTAGTTATATGCCCATTCACTAGTGAGTGACGTGGTTAACGGAAGTCGAACCCATGCTGAAGAACCATGCAGGGTTTTACGGGACGCGCATTTCTGCGTCTAATACGCATAAAATGATAAACGGGACCCCTGAAAAAATTAAAATTGAGTCCCATCGGACGCATGCCTGTAAAAAGATCATATTAAAAAGGTAAAGTACAATATAACTAGATCTAGTCATCGTATACAAGCTCTGTAGAGAAAATATATTTTGGGAAATCAAACATATACACGTGACTATTCCAGCCAATCGTAGATATCTGTAGATAAAAATACAATTTGGGAAACCAAATATACACGTGACTATTCCAGCCAATCGTATTTGCGATATGTAAATTAAAACTTGTTGTTCTCAATGAATGCAGTAAACGGCACCAATATTGGGGTCTTTGAATTGGCATGTGCGCGAGACATTTATCAGTTGAAATGGAATAACGTCATAAAAGATCGACGATTAGAAATGCGTAGTATTTCGGTCCAACAATTTCACTGGCAATAATATGCTAGTGGCTGAAATCTCACCCGGCAAATTGAAATTTGCAATTCGCGAATATGCGAACATAAATTCTAGCCCAGAATATATTATACATCCATCAAATGTTAAAAAGCTGGTTTTCCCTGCTTCTAATAATAGAAATAGGAATCTCATTATGCGAGCTCTGGAGTACACACGTGACATGAATTGACCAATCGTCGTCGGAGGAAAACACTATCTTCGAAGCCCTCTAATACTATAGCTAATTTTACACGTCCGAAAACTATTCGATACGCTTGACGCTAATATGTCAAAACAAACGGATTTGCGGTCGATATGGGGAAAAAGAAAGCCCGAATTAGAAGTTGAGGAGAAATGTTGCAATGAAAGTACGTCAGTTTCGGAGAATGTTGGAAAGAAAGTTAGAAAATTCCAGTAATTAAAAAAACTTAAACAATCAGCATTTTTCTTTTCCTTTATTTACGATACCAAAAAGTTGTGAGACAGAAAAAAAAGCTTAGCAATATCATTACTGTGCCAAAGTAGCATAACTTGGAATTTGATAATACATTTTAAATTCATAAGCTGTTTTATACATATTTATGATAAATCATAATAATCATGAATATGTATAACAACAGCTTACACATAATATAACAATAAACATTTGGCTCCGTATCATGTATTGGGACCCCTGTTTTTTAGGGAGGGACTCCCTAATATTACATGACTGCATCCCAAGGACTCCCAAAATTGTGGACTGGTGTAAAACCCTGCTTTACCCCATGTAGAGACTTTCTGATGACATTGCTGTAGACATTTTTAGAACACATTTTGACTGAAGTAGAACTTGCTCAATGCAAGCAATTCCAATTTTCCCATAATATCTTCTTCCCCTTTGTATTTTACCTCCATTATAGAGAGCTTTATATTTGTTTGCAAAGATATATTCAAAGTCGTCTGCTGCAGATGTGTTGTATGTGGGAAAGGGTTAATAAACAAACCATGTAACAAGCTTTAAAAAAAATGAGCAAAATTACATTATCTCAATTTTTACTATATTGCTTCCAAATTTTGTGATTTTAAGTTTTTACTCAAATGATAAAGTAAGGAATGTTTTGAAAAAGACATAGTATGCAACAGTGCGACTAGCATATTTTATCCGTTATGCTACTACATTATGCATGTTTATTTTTTTTAAATAAATCCTGTTTTACCCATACATTTTCACACTTATCCGTATACACCCAGTATATTACAGTATATATTGAACATTTCCAGATGTCTCTTTTAAAATATATATGGACAAAGATTATTTATAATCATGAAATAGACTAGATTGTCTAAAAACTACTAAGTTTTAAAGCAAGTTTAAAACAAACATAATGCAATTATTAATTACATTTTCAAAATAATTCGTTACCAGTACTTCAGTACTTTGATTAGATCCACTCTTCTGATCTTTGAACTCACTTTGCAAAAAGTTGCACCACATTAGTACTTCACGACATGCCTTAATCAAAGGGTATTATATTTATCCTTAAAATAAAACAAAAATCAGCCGTGAGGTAGGTCGGTCCATTATTATTTTTAATTTCTCTTTATTGTCACACTATTAGTAGTCCCAGGTTCAGGAAACATTCACGTGTCTGGTGATGTGTTATTGCTTCTACGTTCAGGAAATATTCACATGTCTGGTGATGTGTGGTTTTATTGCTTCTACGTTCAGAGAACATTCACGTGTCTGGTGATGTGTGGTGTTATTTCTTCTACGTTCAGGGAATATTCACATGTCTGGTGATGTGTGGTTTTATTGCTTCTACGTTCAGAGAACATTCACGTGTCTGGTGATGTGTGGTTTTATTGCATCTACGTTCAGAGAACATTCACGTGTATGGTGATGTGGGATCTTATTGCATCTACGTTCAGGGAACATTAACGTGTCTGGTGATGTGTGGTTTTATTGCATCTACGTTTAGTGAACATTCACGTGTCTGGCGATGTGTGGTGTTATTGCTTCTACGTTCAGGAAACATTAAAGTGTCTGGTGATATGTAGTCTTATTGCATCTACGTTCAGAGAACATTCACGTGTATGGTGATGTGGGATCTTATTACATCTACGTTCAGAGACTGTTCTAGTGTCTTGTGATGTGTGGTTTTATTGCATATACGTTCAGAGAACATTCACGTGTCCGGGATGTGGGATCTTATTTTATATACGTTCAGGGAACATTCACATATCTGGTGATGTGTGGTCTTATTGCATCTGCGTTCAGAGAACATTCACGTGTCTGGTGATGTTGAATCGTATTACATCTACGTTCAGAGAACATTCACGTGTCTGGGGATGTGTGGTTTTATTGCATCTGCGTTCAGAGAACATTCACGTGTTTGGTGATGTGGGATCTTATTACATCTACGTTCAGAGAACATTCACGTGTCTGGTGATGTGTGGTTTTATTGCTTCTACGTTCAGAGAACATTCACGTGTCTGGTGATGTGTGGTTTTATTGCATCTGCGTTCCGAGAACATTCACGTGTTTGGTGATGTGGGATCTTATTACATACACGTTCAGAGAACATTCACGTGTCTGGTGATGTGGGATCTTATTGCATCTACGTTCAGAGAACATTCACGTGGCTGGTGATGTGGGATCTTATTACATACACTTTCAGAGAACATTCACGTGTCTGGTGATGTGTGGTTTTATTGCATATACGTTCAGAGAACATTTACGTGTCTGGTGATCACTGGTGATGTTTGATCTTCTTACATACACGTTCAGAGAACATTCACGTGTCTGGTGATGTGGGATCTTATTGCATCTACGTTCAGAGAACATTCACGTGTCTGGTGATGTGGGATCTTATTACATACACGTTCAGAGAACATTCACGTGTCTGGTGATGTGTGGTCTTATTGCATATACGTTAAGGGTCATTCACATGTCTGATGATGTGGGATCTTATTGCATCTACGTTCAGAGAACATTCTAGTGTCTGGTGATGTGTGGTTTTATTGCATCTGCGTTCAGGAAACACTCACATGTATGGTGATGTGTGGTCTTATTGCATTTGCGTTCAGGTTTCATTCACGTGTCTGGTGATGTGTGGTTTTATTGCATCTATGTTCAGGGAACATTCATGTGTCTGGTGATGTGTGGTTTTATTCTTTCTACGTTCAGAGAACATTCACGTGTTTGCTGATGTGTGGTTTTATTGCATCTATGTTCAGGGAACATTCACGTGTCTGGTGATGTATGGTTTTATTGCATCTATGTTCAGGGAACATTCATGTGTCTGGTGATGTGTGGTTTTATTGTTTCTACGTTCGGAGAACATTCTAGTGTTTGGTGATGTGTGGTTTTAGTGCATCTATGTTCAGGGAACATTCACCTGTCTGGTGATGTGTGTAGTTTTATTGCTTCTGCGTTCAGGGAACATTCACGTGTCTGGTGATGTGTGGTTTTATTGCATCTATGTTCAGGGAACATTCACGTGTCTGGTGATGTGTGGTTTTATTGCATCTATTATCAGGGAACATTCACCTGTCTGGTGATGTGTGGTTTTATTGCATCTGCGTTCAGGGAACACTCACGTGTATGGTGATGTGTGGTCTTATTGCATCTGCGTTAAGGTTTCATTCACGTGTCTGGTGATGTGTGGTTTTATTGCATCTACATACAGAGAACATTAACGTGTCTAGTGATGTGTTGTCTTATTGCATCTACAAACAGAGAACATTCAAGTGTCTAGTGATGTGTGGTTTTATTGTTTCTACGTTCAGAGAACATTCACGTGTTTGGTGATGTGTGGTTTTATTGCATCTATGTTCAGGGAACATTCACCTGTCTGGTGATATGTGTGGTTTTATTTCTTCTGCATTCAGGGAATATTCACGGGTCTGGTGATGTGTGGTTTTATTGCATCTATGTTCAGTGAACATTTACCTGTCTGGTGATGTGTGTGGTTTTATTGCTTCTGCGTTCAGGGAATATTCACGTGTCTGGTGATGTGTGATTTTATTGCATCTACATACAGAGAACATTCATGTGTCTGGTGATGTGTGGTTTTATTGTTTCTGCGTTCAGAGAACATTCACCTGTCTGGTGATGTCTCTGGTCTTATTGCTTCTGCGTTCAGGGAACATGCACGTGTCTGTCGATGTGTGGTTTTATGGCATCTACGTTCAGGGAACATGCACGTGTCTGTTGATGTGTGGTTTTATGGCATATACGTTCAGAGAACATTCAAGTGTCTGGTGATGTGTGGTTTTATGGCATCTACGTTCAGGGAACATTCACGTGTCTGGTGATGTATGGTTTTATTGCATCTATGTTCAGGGAACATTTATGTGTCTGGTGATGTGTGGTTTTATTGTTTCTACGTTCGGAGAACATTCACGTGTTTGGTGATGTGTGGTTTTAATGCATCTATGTTCAGGGAACATTCACTTGTCTGGTGATGTGTGTAGTTTTATTGCTTCTGCGTTCAGGGAACATACATGTGTCTGGTGATGTGTGGTTTTATTGCATCTATGTTCAGGGAACATTCACCTGTCTGGTGATGTGTGGTTTTATTGCATCTGCGTTCAGAGAACATTCACGTGTCTGTCGATGTGTGGTTTTATTGCATCTATGTTCAGAGAACATTCACTTGTCTGGTGATGTGTGTAGTTTTATTGCTTCTGCGTTCAGGGAACATTCATGTGTCTGGTGATGTGTGGTTTTATTGCATCTATGTTCAGGGAACATTCACCTGTCTGGTGATGTGTGGTTTTATTGCATCTGCGTTCAGGGAACACTCACGTGTATGGTGATGTGTGGTCTTATTGCATCTGCGTTCAGGTTTCATTCACGTGTATGGTGATGTGTGGTTTTATTGCATCTACATACAGAGAACATTAACGTGTCTAGTGATGTGTTGTCTTATTGCATCTACAAACAGAGAACATTCAAGTGTCTAGTGATGTGTGGTTTTATTGTTTCTACGTTCAGAGAACATTCACGTGTTTGGTGATGTGTGGTTTTATTGCATCTATGTTCAGGGAACATTCACCTGTCTAGTTATATGTGTGGTTTTATTTCTTCTGCATTCAGGGAACATTCACGTGTCTGGTGATGTGTGGTTTTATTGCATCTATGTTCAGTGAACATTTACCTGTCTGGTGATGTGTGTGGTTTTATTGCTTCTGCGTTCAGGGAATATTCACGTGTCTGGTGATGTTTGATTTTATTGCATCTACATACAGAGAACATTCATGTGTCTGGTGATGTGTGGTTTTATTGTGTCTGCGTTCAGAGAACATTCACCTGTCTGGTGATGTCTGTGGTCTTATTGCTTCTGCGTTCAGGGAACATGCACGTGTCTGTCGATGTGTGGTTTTATGGCATCTACGTTCAGGGAACATGCACGTGTCTGTTGATGTGTGGTTTTATGGCATCTACGTTCAGAGAACATTCAAGTGTCTGGTGATGTGTGGTTTTATGGCATCTACGTTCAGAGAACATTCACGTTTCTGGTGATGTGTAGTTTTATTGCATCTACGTTCAGGGAACATTCACGTGTCTGGTGATGTGTGGTCTTATTGCATCTACGTTCAGGGAACATTCACGTGTCTGGTGATGTGTGGTCTTATTGCATATACGTTCAGGGAACATTCTGGCGTATCGTTATGTGGTCTTATTGCATCTTCGGCCAGGGAATATTCATGTGTCTGGTGATGTGTGGTCTTATTGCATCATCGGTCAGGGAATATTCACGTGTCTGGTGATGTGTGGTTTTATTGCATCTACGTTCATGGAACATTCACGTGTCTGGTGATGTGTTGTTTTATTGCATCTACGTTCATGGAACATTCACGTGTTTGGTTATGTGTGGTTTTATTGCATCTACGTTCCATGGAACATTCACGTGTCTGGTGATGTGTTGTTTTATTGCATATATGTTCAGGGAACATTCACGTGTCTGGTGATGTGTTGTTTTATTGCATCTACGTTCCATGGAACATTCACGTGTCTGGTGATGTGTTGTTTTATTGCATATACGTTCAGGGAACATTCACGTGTTTGGTGATGTGTTGTTTTATTGCATGTACGTTCAAGGAACATTCACGTGTCTGGTGATGTGTTGTTTTATTGCATCTACGTTCAGAGAACATTCACGTGTCGGGTGATGTGTTGTTTTATTGCATATACGTTCAGGGAACATTCACGTGTCTGGTGATGTGTGGTCTTATTGCATCTGCATTCAGGTTTCATTCACGTGTCTGGTGATGTGTGGTTTTATTACATCTACATACAGACAACATTCAAGTGTCTGGTGATGTGTGGTTTTATTGTTTCTACGTTCAGAGAACAATCACGTGTTTGGTGATGTGTGGTTTTATGGCATCTACGTTCAGGGAACATTCATGTGTCTGGTGATGTGTGGTTTTATTGCATCTTTGTTCAGGGAACATTCATGTGTCTGGTGATGTGTGGTTTCATTCTTTCTACGTTCAGAGAACATTCACGTGTTTGCTGATGTGTGGTTTTATTGCATCTATGTTCAGGGAACATTCACCTGTCTGGTGATTTGTGTGGTTTTATTTCTTCTGCGTTCAGGGAACATTCACGTGTCTGGTGATGTATGGTTTTATTGCATCTATGTTCAGGGAACATTCATGTGTCTGGTGATGTGTGGTTTTATTGTTTCTATGTTCGGAGAACATTCACGTGTTTGCTGATGTGTGGTTTTATTGCATCTATGTTCAGGGAACATTCACCTGTCTGGTGATTTGTGTGGTTTTATTTCTTCTGCGTTCAGGGAACATTCACGTGTCTGGTGATGTATGGTTTTATTGCATCTATGTTCAGGGAACATTTATGTGTCTGGTGATGTGTGGTTTTATTGTTTCTACGTTCGGAGAACATTCACGTGTTTGGTGATGTGTGGTTTTAATGCATCTATGTTCAGGGAACATTCACTTGTCTGGTGATGTGTGTAGTTTTATTGCTTCTGCGTTCAGGGAACATTCATGTGTCTGGTGATGTGTGGTTTTATTGCATCTATGTTCAGGGAACATTCACCTTTCTGGTGATGTGTGGTTTTATTGCATCTGCGTTCAGAGAACATTCACGTGTCTGTCGATGTGTGGTTTTATTGCATCTGCGTTCAGGGAACACTCACGTGTATGGTGATGTGTGGTCTTATTGCATCTGCGTTCAGGTTTCATTCACGTGTCTGGTGATGTGTGGTTTTATTGCATCTACATACAGAGAACATTAACGTGTCTAGTGATGTGTTGTCTTATTGCATCTACAAACAGAGAACATTCAAGTGTCTAGTGATGTGTGGTTTTATTGTTTCTACGTTCAGAGAACATTCACGTGTTTGGTGATGTGTGGTTTTATTGCATCTATGTTCAGGGAACATTCACCTGTCTGGTGATATGTGTGGTTTTATTTCTTCTGCATTCAGGGAACATTCACGTGTCTGGTGATGTGTGGTTTTATTGCATCTATGTTCAGTGAACATTTACCTGTCTGGTGATGTGTGTGGTTTTATTGCTTTTGCGTTCAGGGAATATTCACGTGTCTGGTGATGTTTGATTTTATTGCATCTACATACAGAGAACATTCATGTGTCTGGTGATGTGTGGTTTTATTGTTTCTGCGTTCAGAGAACATTCACCTGTCTGGTGATGTCTCTGGTCTTATTGCTTCTGCGTTCAGGGAACATGCACGTGTCTGTCGATGTGTGGTTTTATGGCATCTACGTTCAGGGAACATGCACGTTTCTGTTGATGTGTGGTTTTATGGCATCTACGTTCAGAGAACATTCAAGTGTCTGGTGATGTGTGGTTTTATGGCATCTACGTTCAGGGAACATTCACGTTTCTGGTGATGTGTAGTTTTATTGCATCTACGTTCAGGGAACATTCACGTGTCTGGTGATGTGTGGTCTTATTGCATCTACGTTCAGGGAACATTCACGTGTCTGGTGATGTGTGGTCTTATTGCATTTACGTTCAGGGAACATTCTGGCGTATCGTTATGTGGTCTTATTGCATCTTCGGCCAGGGAATATTCATGTGTCTGGTGATGTGTGGTCTTATTGCATCTTCGGTCAGGGAATATTCACGTGTCTGGTGATGTGTGGTTTTATTGCATCTACGTTCATGGAACATTCACGTGTCTGGTGATGTGTTGTTTATTGCATCTACGTTCGTGGAACATTCACGTGTCTGTTGATGTGTGGTTTTATTGCATCTACGTTCCATGGAACATTCACGTGTCTGGTGATGTGTTGTTTGATTGCATATACGTTCAGGGAACATTCACGTGTCTGGTGATGTGTTGTTTTATTGCATATACGTTCAGAGAACATTCACGTGTCGGGTGATGTGTTGTTTTATTGCATATACGTTCAGGGAACATTCACGTGTCTGGTGATGTGTTGTTTTATTGCATATACGTTCAGGGAACATTCACGTGTCGGGTGATGTGTTGTTTTATTGCATATACGTTCAGGGAACATTCACGTGTCTGGTGATATGTGGTCTTATTGCATCTGCGTTCAGGTTTCATTCACGTGTATGGTGATATGTGGTCTTATTGCATATACATTCAGAGAACAATCACGGGTTTGGTGATGTGTGGTTTTATTGCATCTATGTTCAGGGAACATTCACCTGTCTGGTGATGTGTGTGGTTTTATTTCTTCTGCGTTCAGGGAACATTCACGTGTCTGGTGATGTGTGGTTTTATTGCATCTATGTTCAGTGAACATTTACCTGTCTGGTGATGTGTGTGGTTTTATTGCTTCTGCGTTCAGGGAACATTCACGTGTCTGGTGATGTGTGATTTTATTGCATCTACATACAGAGAACATTCATGTGTCTGGTGATGTGTGGTTTTATTGTTTCTGCGTTCAGGGAACATGCACGTGTCTGTCGATGTGTGGTTTTATGGCATCTACGTTCAGAGAACATTCACGTTTCTGGTGATGTGTGGTTTTATGGCATCTACCATCAGAGAACATTCAAGTGTCTGGTGATGTGTGGTTTTATGGCATCTACGTTCAGGGAACTTCACGTGTCTGGTGATGTGTGGTCTTATTGCATCTATTTTCATGGAACATTCACGTGTCTGGTGATGTGTTGTTTTATTGCATATACGTTCAGGGAACATTCACGTGTCTGGTGATGTGTGGTGTTATGGCATCAACGTTCAGGGAGCATTCATGTGTCTGGTGATGTGTGGTTTTATGGCATCTACGTTCAGAGAACATTCACGTGTCTGGTGATGTGTGGTCTTATTACATCTATGTTCAGAGAACATTCACGTGTCTGGTGATGTGTGGTGTTATGGTATATACGTTCAGGGAACATTCACGTGTCTGGTGATGTGTGTTCTTATTGCATTTACGTTCAAATAACATTCACGTGTCTGGTTATGTATGGATTTATCGCATCTACGTTCAGGGAACATTCACGTGTCTGGTGATGTGTGGTTTTATGGCATCTACGTTCACAGAACATTCACGTGTCGGGTGATGTGTGGTCTTATTGCATCTACGTTCAGGGAACATTCACGTGTCTGGTGATATGTGGTGTTATTGCATCTACGTTCAGGGAACATACACGTGTCTAGTGGTGTGTGGTTTTATTGCATCTACATTCAGAGAACATTCACGTTTCAGGTGATGTGTGGTCTTATTACATCTACGTTCAGAGAAAATTCACGTGTCTGGTGATGTGTGGTTTTATTGCATATACAACGGAACCTTCACGTGTCTGGTGATGTGTGGTTTTATGGCATTTACGTTCAGAGAATATTCACCTGTCTGGTGATGTGTGGTTTTATTGCATTTACGTTCATGGAACATTCGCGTGTCTGGTGATGTGTGGTTTTATTGCATTTACGTTCAGGGAACATTCACGTGTCTGGTGATGTGTTGTTTTATTGCATCTGCGTTCAGAGAACCTTCACGTGTCTGGTGATGTGTGGTTTTATTGCATCTACGTTTAGGAAACATTCACGTGTCTGGTGATGTGTTGTGTATTGCATCTGCGTTCAGAGAACCTTCACGTGTCTGGTGATGTGTGGTTTCATTCCATCTGTGTTCAGGGAACTTTCACGTTTCTGGTGTTGTATGGTCTTATAACATCTACGTTTAGGGAACATTCACGTGTCTGGTGATGTGTTGTTTTATGGCATCTGCGTTCAGAGAACCTTCACGTGTCTGGTGATGTATGGTTTTATTGCATCTACGTTTAGGGAACATTCACCTGTCTGGTGATGTGTGGTTTCATTGCATCTGTGTTCAGGGAACTTTCACGTTTCTGGTGTTGTGTGGTCTTATAACATCTATGTTCAGGGAACAATTACGTGTATCGTTACGTGGTCTTATTGCATCTACGTTCAGGGAACATTGACGTGTCTGGTGATGTGTTTTTTTTATTGCATGTACGTTCAGGGAACATTCATATTTCTGGTGATGTGTGGTTTTATTGCATCTACTTTCAGGGAACATCCATTTGTCTGGTGATGTGTAGTATGATTGTATCTACGTTCAGGGAACATTCACGGGTCTGGTTATGTTTGGTCTTATAACATCTATGTTCAGGGAACTTTCACCTGTCGGATATTGTGTGGTCTTATTACATCTACGTTCAGGTAACATTCACCTGTCGGGTGATGCGTAGTTTTATTGCATCTATGTTCAGGGAACATTCACATGTCTGGTGGTGGTTTTATTGCATCTATGTTCAGGGAACATTCACATGTCTGGTGATATGTGGTTTTATTACATCTACGTTCAGGGAACATTCACGTTGAGATGTGTAATAATCATTACATTAAATCATTCTCCCATGGTAATCACGGCATATTTAATTACGAGTAGATTGAATTATACTCCCTTGTTTATGGAATATTTAAATACGATTAGAGTCAATCGTACTCCCGTAGTCACGGCATATGTAATTACGATTAGAGTAAATCGTACTCCCATAGTCACGGCATATATAATTACGATTAGAGTAAATCGTACTCCCTTAGTCACGGCATCTTTAATTACTAGTAGAGTAAATCATACTCCCTTGTTTATGGCATATTTAAATACGATTAGAGTAAATCGTACTCCCGTAGTCACGGCATATGTAATTACGATTAGAGTAAATTATACTCCCTTGTAATCATACACCCTTAGTCATGGCATTTTAATTACGTGTAGAGTAAATCGTTCTCCCTTAGTCATGACATATGTAATTACGATAAGAGTAAATCGTAATCCCTTAGTCATGACATATGTAGTTACGATTAGTGTAAATCGTGCTCCCTTAGTTATGGCATATGTAGTTACGATTAGTGTAAATCGTACTCCCTTAGTCACGGCATATGTAGCTACGATTAGAGTAAATCGTGCTCCCTTAGTCACGGCATATGTAGTTACGATTAGTGTAAATCGTAATCCCTTAGTCACGGCATATGTAGTTACGATTAGTGTAAATCGTACTCCCTTAGTCATGACATATGTAGTTACGATTAGTGTAAATCGTAATCCCTTAGTTACGGCATATGTAGTTACGATTAGTGTACATCGTAATCCTTAGTTACGGCATATGTAGTTACTATTAGAGTAAATCGTGCTCCCTTAGTTATGACATATGTAGTTACGATTAGTGTAAATCGTACTCCCTTAGTCACGGCATATGTAGTTACGATTAGAGTAAATCGTGCTCCCTTAGTTATGACATATGTAGTTACGATTAGTGTAAATCGTACTCCCTTAGTCATGGCATATGTAGATACGATTAGTGTAAATCGAGCGTAAAGACTGTCTTTTATCCTGATGCAGTGGGGATAAATTATTCATGACTCAAATAACTGCACACAATTGTAACTTACTACGGAGCCCCTAAAGTGACATTCAATATATTGTTTTAGTATGCAAATAAAACAGCTAATTTGCATATTAAAAAAAAGTATCGGAATTTTATTTCGTTTTAACGAAATAATAATTCGATAGGTTTTTTTTTAATATGCAAATAAGCCAATTTATCTCGTATTAACGAAATAAAAATTCGCTACTTTTTATGCAAATTAGCTGTTTTATTTCGTATATACGAAATAAATATTTCGTTTAAACGAAATTATAATTCGATACTTTTTTTATTATGCAAATTAGCTGTTTTATTTCGTTAAAACGAAATAATAATTCGGTACTTTTTTTAATATGCAAATTAGCAGTTTTATTTCGTATTTACCATAACACATGACATTTCATAAACTTTATAAGTGCACGTGTTACAGAGTTTCCACATGGTTGTCTGATGGTTTTGATTGATTGGGGTTTAACGCCGTTTTCAACAATAAACTTTTCAGTCATATCACGGCAGCCAGTTCACCTAATCATATGTTTCCTGTTGTTTTTTTTCCACACCAGTACTCCACACAACATACTTTGCCGAGCCCCGGTAGCACAGTCGGTAGCGATGCGGGCTGTCAATCCAGGGGTTTGTTAGTTTGAATCCCGGCTCGGCCAACTTTCTTACCGACGATTGAGAAAAGTGGAAAACCAGCCAGTTGCTTGGGAAGATTGTTGTGTGGAGTACTGGTGTGAGAAAACCAGGAAATGCATGAGAAGGTGAACTGGCCGCCGTGATATAACTGAAAAATTGTTAAAAACGGCGTTAAACCCCAATCAATCAACAACATACTTTCCACGCAACTGGCTGCTTTTCCACATCGACTGTTAGCCCATTGGTGAAAGACGAATGACGCTTGTCTTAGTGGTTTTTGTCCAACATCGTAAAGAATGTTTGCCGAGCTGTTTAATGTAATAATAGAGTAAATGATAATAATGATTGTGTAGAATGTAATAATGGAGTAAATGATAATAATGTTTGTGTAGAATGTAATAATGGAGTAAATGATAATGAAGATTGTGTATAATGTAATAATGGAGTAAATGATAATAATGATCGTGTATAATGTATTAATGGAGTAAATGATAATAATGAGTGTGTATAATTTAATAATGGAGTAAATGATAATAATGATTGTGTATAATGTAATAATGGAGTAAATGATAATAATGATCGGATAGAATGTAATACTGGAGTAAATGATAATAATTATCGTGTATAATGTAATAATGGAGTAAATGATAATAATGATTGTGTATAATGTAATAATGGAGTAAATGATAATAATGAGTGTGTATAATTTAATAATGGAGTAAATGATAATAATGATTGTGTATAATGTAATAATGGAGTAAATGATAATAATGATCGGATAGAATGTAATACTGGAGTAAATGATAATAATGATCGTGTATAATGTAATAATGGAGTAAATGATTATAATGATTGTGTATAATGTAATAATGGAGTAAATGATAATAATGATTGTGTATAATTTAATAATGGAGTAAATGATAATAATGATTGTGTATAATTTAATAATGGAGTAAATGATAATAAAGATTGTGTATAATGTAATAATGGAGTAAATGATAATAATGATTTTGTATTATTTTATAATGGAGTAAAAGATAATAATGATTGTATATAATGTAATAATGGAGTAAACGATAATAATGATCGGGTAGAATATAATAATGGAGTAAATGATAATAATGATTGTGTAGAATGTAATAATGGAGTAAATGATAATAATGATTTTGTAGAATGTAATAATGGAGTAAATGATAATAATGATCGTGTATAATGTAATAATGGAGTAAATGATAACAATGATTGTGTATAATTTAATAATGGAGTAAATGATAATAATGATTGTGTATGATGTAATAATGGAGTAAATGATAATAATGATTGTGTAGAATGTAATAATGGAGTAAATGATAATAATGATTGTGTCTAATGTAATAGTGGAGTAAATGATAATAATGATTGTGTATAATGTAATAATGGAGTAAATGATAATAATGATCGTGTATAATGTAATAATGGAGTAAATACTAATAATGATCGGGTTGTATGTAATAATGGAGTAAATGATAATATTGATCACGTATAATGTAATAATGGAGTAAATGAAAATAATGATCAGGTAGAATGTAATAATGGAGTAAATGATAATAATGATCGTGTAGAATGTAATACTGGGGTAAATAATAATAATGATAGGGTAGAATGTAATAATGGAGTAAATGATAATAATGATCGGGTAGAATGTAATAATGGAGTAAATGATAATAATGATAGGGTAGAATGTAATAATGGAGTGGGTAAAATGTAATAATGGAGTAAATGATAATAATGATCGGGTAGAATGTAATAAAGGAGTAAATGATAATAATGATCGGGTAGAATGTAATAATGGAGTAAATGATAATAATGATCGGGTAGAATGTAATAATGGAGTAAATGATAATAATGATCGGGTAGAATGTAATAAAGGAGTAAATGATGACACACATTTCCTAACATTGTACTGGTTTGTTTAACCGGAGATCTTGGATAAGTGAACTGTCGCCGTGATATAACTGAAATAATGTTGAAAGTACACTAAAACCCATACAAAACAAGATTAGTGTCGTATATTTCCCCCAGGACGTTTTCAAAGCTCTTGATACGAAGTAAACGTAAACACAATAACGCATTGTGCTACTATGTGGCTTCGGTGTTGATTTAATACAATAGATACAATTGAATGATTTTATTACATACTTTGGGATAACATTTCCAATAGTTTTTGTGGATTAGTGTGTATCAGATTGTATTCCTATTGTTTTTATCGGATTATCATGAATCATAAATTATTGGAGTTATGTGGTGTAACGCCATTTACAGAAATAAAATTGTTTCATAAAAGCATTTCGACCGTAGCGTACGTTAATAACACAAGGACATTTCAGTTTTGTTCATAACTTCCTGTTTTCCTCTCACTCGTTATATTCGCACCTCACTGTCAATAAATGATATAAGCATTTCATCAGATTCGAATAAAATCAATGTTGAAAAAATTGTAAAATGACAATATTTACGTTCTGTTAGGGTTCTGATCATTTACGCTTGGTGAGGACGGTTTCCCTCTGTTCTATGAAATGTTGAATTGGACAACGGCTAGCTATAACACATGATGAGCGATGCCACAAAACTTTTCTATAAAAAGCCCATCGTATCATAGTTTACCCCTTTACGATATACAGCAGATATCTTGAAAAAACATCAAGGCAAGAATAGATTTGAAATTATTGTGTTAGAAAGCGTCTTTATGCGGGAGTGTTGCCAACTTTGAATAAATATTTTATATCGGGAAAACGAATACAATTATTGATAAAGAGTTGAAGGCATTGTTAGGAGAGCCAACACTGTTGGGCATTTTCGTCTTTATCCGTTATGTGTTCAATTGTCGTTTATCGAAGTGTTGTATGTGGGAAAGGGCTAAGGATAGGTGTAATTTGAACCAGCATTGTGGACTTGTGTAACTCATAAATAACGTCTTTGTAGCGAAACATGTTATAATGGCGACATAGTGCCGTGAAAAGGGTTACATGTGAAGATTACATGTTTCTTCGTGCCGTAAATATGGCGTTTCTTCAAAAATATGTCTTAGAAAACACACACTTAACATATAGGTTTAACACCGCTGCGTAATTACTTTTGCTGAACTTGTAATTTCCATGCACTCCCGAGCGTACACATCTAAAAACAGAGAGTAAAAACCCAGCATAAACTCAAATGAGCACTCAGAGAAAGGGTCAAATAACTGCCAGAAAAGGTTCACAATTCTCTCTCCTCATACATGTCTAAGAGGTCATCTATATCGTGGTAAATGTTTATTTTGATTAGCAGAAATACATCAGTTACAAAAAGGATTACATGTGCTGATAAATTTAATCGAGTATAATCCCTTTTCAACAATGTTTGACACATTAAAACTCCTCAGATACATTTTCGCGAACCGTTGTAAACAATTCACTATACAAACATAGACCATATAGGACGGTTATTTATTCTGCTGTTTTTTTCACACTTTCAAAACCCTAAAATTGAGGAATGTTAATAAACCCTTTTTTCGTAATAAAAACGAATTTTGACGCGATTGCAACACACGACGTTTGAAACAGTTTGTGACAAGAGAAGAAAAAACTCATAATGTGTTCATCACTATTTAATTATTTACTTTTTCGAAAATATAGATACATCTGCAGCAGAGGACATTTGAAAATAGTGTGACAACAGGAGAAATTGCTCATTATGAGGAATGTTTCGTTTTGACACAGTATTTTCTACTCTATTCAACTATCATATATAGAGATATTCCAGATTTTGTCTACATGTTTTCAAAGTTGTATGATGCAGATTTGTTGTTTGTGGGGAAGGGTAAATTTCTAATTTTTGTTTATATTTCTTTTGTTGTTATTTAAATTCAGACGGACATTTGTCCTGTGCATAAAGGGAAGGGTCGATTATCGTCTTACACAATCATCTATCTCCCGGGGATACCAAGTGTCGTCTGCTACCCTATTTAAGCAGTTCAATAATTAAGATATATCTAGTGTGTATTTAAACATGATCGTTGGTTGTAATACGAAAATGGATGATGTTTGTTGGATTAATAAGTTGAATAATCAAGGAAAGACCTTAATGTAGCAGAAGTGTTCTGTGCTTACGTCATATTTATTTTCTATTAACTTACCAACTATGAAATTCATTTCTGTGATTTTGAGGAGTTTGATCATTTTGTTTAGCTTACATTTTTCGACGGTAAGTAACGTTCTTACTTTAATTCCTTGAAATCAATCCTTCAATAAACCAGTCACTTTATGATGCACGAGTCATGATGTCTATAGTCGATGACATTATAACACTGACATTTACATGTGTGTGAATACTGTTTCGTTATACTATTTACAACTTGACCAATACATTAACGGAATGGTAAAATCACACAAGGCGAAAATGACACCCGATGTGGGACTCGAACCCCCGAGGCCCACAACACTAACTTGGCGCTCAAACTAACTGAGCTCGACGGACAGTCATGATTTACCACCACATCTAGATAGTACAGTGGTATGAGATCTGGGTCCGATCCTCAGTGTGGTAATTTTGTCCTCCCTTGCGATCAGAAATGCGAGGAATGCATAACGACTGATGTACCAGTCGATTTAACCAGGAAACGCCGTGATATAACGGAAACGCCGTGATATAACGGAAACACCGTGATATAATAGAAACACCGTGATATAACGGAAACATCTTGATATAACGTAAACGCCGTGATATAACGGAAACACCGTGATATAACGGAAACGCCGTGATATAACGGCATCGCAGTGACATAACGGAAACGCCGTGATATAACGGAAACACCGTGATATAATGGAAACACCGTGATATAACGAAAACACCGTGCTATAAGGGAAACGCCGTGATATAACGGAAACGCCGTGATATAACGGAAACGCCGTGATATAACGGAAACACCGTGATATAACGGAAACTCTATTGTTCAACTTGTGAGCAAATAAAACCATCCAGTGGTTTACTTATCGGGTGAAAATCATGGCGTATGCAAAGTCGTAACATGAATTTCTTTGAACAAAACCTTTTGACGCATCTGTAGTTGATACTTTTTGAAAACATTGTATCAAATGGAGAAATAGCTCATTTTCTTCTTGCCACAATGTTAATTACTCTATTCACTAATTAAGAGATTTATAGAGATCTAAAAAAAATAGTTGCTTTGTCATTTTAAAAGTGATTTGTTGCGTGGGAGGAATCGTTGTTCACAGCCACACCATTTTAAAATGCATGTATAATTAACGCCAATGGTAAGAATATACATTCAGGAGTGGCAAGCTTTCGGGTGCAAACTATTTCTTAACGAATGCAATTTACATTGAGCGCCGATTTGAGTGTTAACATGCTTAAAGCAATTCAATATATCGTACTACAACACTTGGTCAATCGATTGACTCTGTGATTAATCCGTCATTATTATATAAATCATATTTAATAAGGTCAGGTCAGTCTTAGTCTCAAATCTTTGTCACACAATGAAACAAGTTTCTTTGCTTGTCTCGCCCTCCAACTTTTAACAGCAAGTCCCTATAGTCCTTCATGGGAATCACTTGGTGTCACTAAAAAACCTGTATGCTACCTATCTCGAATATAAAAAAACACTGTTTACAAATATCGTTTGATGCAGATGCGTCCAGTTACGGCCGTCCGTATATAGAAAACATGGCTTTAAATAAGTACAATCCAATAACGAGGGCAGCTCTATATAGTAGAAGGGTTAATGTAAGCACACATCCAATAATGAAGGCAATTCTATATAGGAGAAGGGTTAATATGAGCACACATCCGATAATGAAGGCAATTATATATAGGAGAAGGGTTAATGTGAGCACACATCCAATAATGAAGGCAATTATATATAGGAGAAGGGTAAATGTAAGCACACATCCAATAATGAAGGCAACTCTATATAGGAAAAGGGTTAATGTGATCACACATCCAATAAAGAGAGCAAATCTATATAGGAAAAGGGTTAATGTAAGCACACATCCAATAATGAAGGCAACTCTATATAGGAAAATGGTAAATGTAAGCACACATCCAATAATGAAGGCAACTCTATATAGGAAAAGGGTTAATGTGAGCTTACATCAAATAATGAAGACAATTATATATAGGAGAAGCGTTAATGTGAGCACAGCTCCAATACTAAAGGCAACTCTATATAGAAGAAGCATTAATGTAAGCACTCATCTAATAATGAAGGCAATTATATATAGGAAAGGATTAATGTACTTACACATGCATGTATGTGCCGACTGATCTTAGAGTACATTGACATAAACTGCAAGTATGTGCAGACTGATCTTAGAGTACATTGACATAAACTGCATGTATGTCAGTCTGATCTTATATGAATCGACATTTACTGCATTTATGTCAGACTGATCTTAGAGTATATTGACATATACTGCAGTTATGTCAGACTGAACTAAGAGTACATTGACATAAACTGCATTTATGTCAGACTGAACTTAGTGTGCATTGATATAAACTGCATTTATGTCAGACTGAACTTAGTCAACATTGACATATACTGCATTTATGTCAGACTGATCTTATTGTACATTGACATATGCTGCATGTACGTCAGACTGAACTTAGAGTACATTGACATATACTGCATTTATGTCAGATGGATCTTAGAGTACATTGACATATACTGCATTTATGTCAGACGGATCTTAGTGTACATTGACATATACTACATTTATGTCAGACTGAACTTAGTGTACATTGACATATACTACATTTTTGTCAGACGGATCTTAGAGTACATTGCCATATGCTGTATTTTTGTCAGACTAAACTTTGTGTACATTGACATATACTGCATGTATTTCAGACTGAACTTTGTGTAAATCGACATATGTTGCATGTATGTCAGGCTGATCTTAGAGTACATTGACATATACTGCATTTATGTCAGACTAAACTTAGTGTACATTGACATATACTGCATGTATGTCAGGCTGAACATAGAGTACATAGACATAAATTGCACGTATGTGCAGATAGATTAAACTTAGAGGACATTGACATCAACTGCATGTATGTCAGATTAAACTTAAAGTACATTGACATAAACTGCATGTATGTCGGACTGATCTTAGAGTATATTGACATATACTGCATTTATGTCAGACTGAGCTTAGTGTACATTGACATAAACTGCAAGTATGTCAGGCTGAGCTTAGTGTACATTGACATAAACTGCAAGTATGTCAGGCTGAGTTTAGTGTATATTGACATAAACTGCAAGTATGTCAGACTGATTTTAGAGTACATTGACATATGCTGCATGTATGTCAGACTGAACTTAGTGTACATTAACATATGCTGCATGTATGTCAGACTGAACTTAGTGTACATTGACATAAACTGCATGTATGTCAGGCTGTACTTAGTGTACATTGACATATGCTGCATGTATGTCAGACTGAACTTAGTGTACATTGATATAAACTGCATGTACGACTGAACTTAGTTTACATTGCCATATGCTGCATGAATATCAGACTGAACTTAGTGTACATTGACATATGCTGCATGTATGTCAGACTGATCTTAGAGTATATTGACATATGCTGCATTTATGTCAGACTGATATTAAAGTACTTTGACATATACTGCATGTATGTCAGACTGAACTTAGAGTACATTGACATAAACTGCATGTATGTCAGGCTGAACTTAGTGTACACTAACATAAACTGCAAGTATGTGAAGACTGATCTTAGAGTACATTGATATAAACTGCAAGTATGTCAGACTGATCTTAGAGTACATTGACCCAAAGTTATATAAGCCTACGTTTTTAATAGGTTTTCGGAAATGACATGGGTGGGGGGATTATTATTAGAAAGAAACACATTTAGATGTCTTGAACATATTACAATTGTGTTTCTTTAAAAACACTAAGTAATGACACATCTAAAATGAAATAAATATTCCGATGTTTTAGGTATTTTCAGTTTCTTTATTTTGACTCGCATTTATGTTTTTTTGTTTTATTTACGAAGACAAAACAGTCCATATTAGCTAGACTGGTATACTTTATTTTACACTATATACTACATGTAATCAAAAGGCGATAACTACAAACCTTTACGTCGCACAGTCTAATTTATTTGTTTACATACTCGCGAATACCAACTGCGTAGATCAATCTCCTTTGCAGAGAGCCGCTCTTCACTCACTTACATATAGTAAATCATAGGTGATTTAAAATGTTTATTTGGTTCGAAACAAATGAAGAAAAGAACAAACCGTTTTAATAGAAAAATTACTTTGAACGAACACTCTCTGCCTATAAAGAGAGTTTCAAGAACGACACCTCTGCGAATAAGAAAGAATCGGGTCTTTCGTACAAAATTATTTCGTCCTTGACAATTTTAAATGTGTCATTTAATTCCCTAAAGGCATATTGCTTCTGATCTGCATATTGTTATGCATCATTGACACAATGGCGCTCATCATAATATAATTTTAAAACATGAGTAGTTTGTTATTTTCATTATAAAAAAGGAAGGAAAGAATTAAAATAAATTAACATGTTGTAGGGCTCAGTTTATGTTCGAAATTAAGTTTAAATTATACAACAATTTCAATGAGATTTAACTGTTTAGTTGATATTATATTTCGAAGGTGGTCTAATTTATAAATATTGGACTACATTTCAACATTTGTTAAAGTATGATATAATTAGGATGTCAAGCTAATATCATTTTGAAAAAAAAGAGAAACTCATGTCTTCAGCGATTTAACCCTTATCTCATTGTTTTAAAAGTAGATTGCTGCAAAGGTGTCCACTGTTGACTTTAATAGAGGAAAGGTAAAATGCGGTGCTATTGCATGCAAATCCTAAATTGTCTGTTTTGTGGTTTTATTGAAAAATAATAAAATTCAAATATTCTGACAAACATCTTGAAAAGTGTATGTGGAATTCATAAATCTTATAATTATTCCTTAATGAAAGCACTGTATACATACTAAGACTAATGATTGGCAAGATTACTCATTTCCATTACTGTTTATGATCAGTAATTAGTTGGTTGTGTTCCTACTTTGGAATGGAGATTGATCATAAACAATGAAAGGCTTCAATTATCATTCACTTCGTTGACAAAACAATGCAAGTTATGATACGTTTTCACTTGACCCCACCCCTGATGTTCCAATATGCCCCTCAGTTGATAACTGTTTATTCAACTACTATAATGTTAGTGTTATGCATAACTGCACTATGGATATCCGGCGACATTCATTGATGCGTTGCATCAACTTTCTCTTGTATTATATATATATATATAGCATATACACACGCAGTGGGTATACGGTGCCAAAGATCATTGATTGCATCAACACTCCCAAAGTAATTAATTGTGAATTTAGTAACTATCGTTCAAATTTCCCATATTACAGAATGTATACGTCTAGTTTAAACATATTTTATTATCCCAACTGAATATATATACGTCTGAATGTTGTCACGCTGGTTCTCATAAGTCTTTAGGACACCAGTCTATCCCTCGATACTACTGTACGAGACCAAGCATGTATACATGTATTGGGTTTATCCAATGTGAGAATGTTAAAACTTTAAATAACTGAGCAAAATATGTGATATGTGCTCTGAAACTAAGAACATACACACTATCACCACTCTCTTAACTGTAATACGTTGACGTTATAGTTGTTTGTGTTTGAGTGTTGTGCGTATGTAAGTGTGTGCGTGAGAGCCTGCGAGCGTATAAGATATTTCTGCATTATTTTCCATTTTTGTTATTAATCACAACTTTGTATTTGCATGCTCACACATGATAATATTATTTGTATGACGATAAGCTATTTCTAATAGTCTACTAAACTGTTCTGTATTCTGTATTTAAGTATATGTTCACTTTCAACTTTTCAACTTATAGAGCCTTTTTCAACTTGAAATAGTTCCAAAATATTATACAAAACCTCCGCACAATCCTATATTGGTACACCCTGCTTCCATGCCCAGACATTCACATTTCTTTGGTTGGACCAGATAAATCCCCCTTGTCTCAACTGTGCATTTAATATATTCGAACCCCAAATATGCAGATTACGGGGAAAGGTCGTGAACGACGGAGCTAAGTGGTTCTCGGTGTGAAAAAGGGTGGCGCCTAATAATCTATAGATGCGATCAAGAATAATGCAGGGTTTAAGCGATTTTTCCTAATCCAGTAAACATTGTAAATATTTGAGCAGCTTCAGAAAAAAAGGGGCTCTTGTTTGTTTTCTTCGATTTTAGTACTATGACGGGCGAATGGATACTTATATTTCCTGGGTAACAAACCCGAGACTAGTAACATTGCCAACCCCATCATGATCCCGCGAGCACGGATCGAGCCCGAGGGGCTGCTTGTTGCATGTTATCCGTTTACAGATCCCAGAAGTGTGTCAGGAGATTAAGAGAAGTGGGGGTCATCGGTTTAAACAAATAAGTGTTGTAGACGGTTAGTGCGACTATCCGAACCTTCATCGTCGGTATATCCATTACGTACCCCTTTCAACACGGGGCACTTTACTGAATAATATATATATATATATATATATATATATATATATATATATATATAAACTAATTGTATTTTTGGGTGAAACCGAGGTTGATCACTCGGGTCTAAATAAGTAGATTTATACAGATCAACAGAAAGGTATGTCTACACGTTATGTAAGGCTGTGTCATTTAACCCTTTCCCACATGTAACAAGTATAAAGCAGACGACAATGCGAAACCGGTAGGCAAAACTATTAAAATCCTCTACAAACGTTGAGTGTATGATCAATAAATAAAAATGAAAATATTGTGGCTAAAGGAGAAATTGCTCGTTTTGTACAATTCATCCTTTTTCCACACTATCTTAAAACTTCGTATACTGCAGATGTTTTGAAATGTGTATGGATATTAAAGGGGCACACGAATTAACCGCGATCCTGACGCATGCCCAGTTAGCCCTATCCCTGGTCCAACTATAATGGATGTATCTTGAAAACAATGTGAGAAAAGGATAAATTGATAATTTCTATTTCGAACTCGAAACCATATATCTGTTGTTATGATTCGAGCCCCGGTAACACAGTCGGCAGCGACACGCGCTGTCAAATCAGGGGTTGTGACATCGAGCCCCGGTAGGATAGTCATGGAATGCTAGGGTAGGCGAACACACCAGTTCTCCACACAACAGACTTTCAAAGCAACCGGCTGCTTTTCTTCATACACTGTTAACCCATTTGTAGAGGCTTGTCTCAGTGACTTTTGTTAAACGTCGGAATGAATGTTTGACCGAAGTGGGGTTCGAACTCACAACCCCTGATTTGATAGCGCGCGTCGCTACCTTCTGAGCTACCTGTGTCGGGGAGCATATTCCATTACTATTTATTACATTATAGGCGTCCGGGTATTGGGGCATATTCGATTAATATGTCTAACATAATGGTGGTCGGGGATCGTGTCATATTCCATTACTATGTATTACATTATAGGCGTCCGGGTATTGGGGCATATTCGATTACTATGTATTACATAATGGTGGTCGGGGTATCGGGGCATATTCCATTAATATGTATTACATTATAGGCGTCCGGGTATTGGGGTATATTCCATAAATATGTATTACATAATGGGGGTCGGGGTATTGGGGCATATTCGATTAATATGTATAACACAATATGTATTACATAATGGGGTTTGGGGTATCGCGGCATATTCGATAACATAATGGAAGTCGGTTTATTTGGGCATATTCGATTAAAATGTATTACATAATGGGGTCGGGGTATTGGGGCATATTCCATAACTATGTATTACATAATGGGGGTCGGGGTATTGGAGCATATTCCATAAATGTGTAAAACATAATGGGGTCGGTGTATTGGGGGCATATTCAATTAATATGTATAACATAATGGGGGTAGGGGTATTGGGGTATATTCCATTAATATGTATTACATAATGGAGGGTCGGGATAACGGGGCATATTCCATAACTAAGTATTACATAATGGGGGTCGCAGTATCGGGGCATATTCCATTACTATATATTACATTATGGGGATCGGGGTATTGGGGCATATTCCAATAACATGTATTACATAATGGGGACGGGTATTGGGGCATATTCCATTACTATGTATTACATAATGTGTGTCGGGGTATTGGGGCATATTCCATTACTATGTATTACATAATGGGTGTCGGGGTATAGGGGCATATTCGATTACTATGTATATCATAATGGGGTTAGGGTATTGGAGCATATTCCATTACTATGTATATCATAATGGGGTTAGGGTATGGGGGCATATTCCATTACTATGCATTACATTATGGGGTTGGGGTATTGGGTCATATTCCATTTCTATGTATTACATTATGGGGTTCCGGGTATCGGGGCATAATCGATAACTATCTATAACATAATGGGGGTCGGGGTATTGGGGCATATTCGATTAAAATGTATTACATAATGGGGTCGGGGTATTGGGGCATATTCCATTACTATGTATTACATAATGGGTGTCGGGGTATAGGTGCATATTCCATTAATATATATTACATAATGGGGTCGGGGTGTTGGGGAATATTGGGGCATATTTCATTACTATGTATTACATTATGGGGTTGGGGTATTGGGGCATATTCCATTTCTATGTATTACATTATGGGGTTCGGGGTATCGGGGCATAATCGATAACTATCTATAACATAATGGGGGTCGGGGTATTGGGGCATATTCGATTAAAATGTATTACATAATGGGGTCGGGGTATTGGGGCATATTCCATTACTATGTATTACATAATGGGTGTCGGGGTATAGGTGCATATTCCATTAATATATATAACATAATGGGGTCGGGGTGTTGGGGCATATTGGGGCATATTCCATTACTATGTATTACATAATGGGTTTAGCGTATTGGTGCATATTCCATTACTATGTATTACATAATGGGGTTAGGGTATTGGTGCATATTCCATTACTATGTATTACATAATGGGTGTCGGGGTATAGGTGCATATTCCATTAATATATATAACATAATGGGCTCGGGGTGTTGGGGCATATTGGGGCATATTCCATTACTATGTATTACATAATGGGTTTAGGGTATTGGTGCATATTCCATTACTATGTATTACATAATGGGTTAAGGGTATTGGTGCATATTCAATTAATATGTATTACATAATATGGGTCGGGGTATTGGGGCATATTCCATTACTATGTATTAGATTATGGGGTTGGTGTATAGGGGCATATTCCATTACTATGTATTACACAATGGGGGTCGGGGTATTGTGGCATATTACATTACTATGTATAACATAATGGGGCATATTCCATTACTATGTATTAGATTATGGGGTTGTTGTATAGGGGCATATTCCATTTCTATGTATTAAATTATGGGGTTCGGGGTATCGGGGCATATTCGATAACTATCTATAACATAATGTGGGTCGGGGTATTGGGATATATTCGATTAAAATGTATTACATAATGGGGTCGGGGTATTGGGGCATATTCCATTACTATGTATTACATAATGGGTGTCAGGGTATAGGCGCATATTCCATTAATATATATTACACAATGGGGTCGGGGTGTTAGGGCATATTGGGGCATATACCATTACTATGTATTACATAATGGGTGTCGGATTAATATATATTACATAATGGGGTCGGGGTGTTAGGGCATATTGGGGCATATACCATTACTATGTATTACATAATGGGGTTAAGGTATTGGTGCATATTCCATTACTATGTATTTCATTATGGGGTTGGGGGTATCGGGGCATACTCGATAACTATATATAACATAATGGGGTCCGGGGTATTGGGCATATTCGATTAAAATGTATTACATAATGGGGTCGGGGTGTTGGGGCATATTGGGGCATATTTCATTAATATGTATTCCATAATGAGGTTCGGGGTATTTGGGCATATTCCATTACTATGTCTTACATACTGGGGGTCGGGGTATTGAGGCATGTTACAATAATATGTATTACATGATGGGGGTCGGGGTATTTGGGCATATTCAATTAATATGTATTACATACTGGGGGTCGGGGTATTGGAGCATATACCATTAATATGTATTACATAATGGGGGTCAGGGTATTGGAGCATATACCATTAATATGTATTACATAATGGGGGGGGGGGGGGTCAGTGTATTGCGGCATATTAAATAATATGTAATACACTATGGGGGTCGGGGTATTGGAGCATATACCATTAATATGTATTACAAAATGGGGGTCGGGGTATTGGAGCATATACCATTAATATGTATTACATAATGGGGGTCGGGGTATTGGGGCATATTCCATTAATATGTATTACATAATGGGTGTCGGGGTATTGGGGGCATATTCCATTAATATGTATTACATAATGGGGGTCGGGGTATTGGGGCATATTCCATTAATATGTATTACATAATGGGTGTTGGGGTATAGGGGCATATTCCATTAATATGTATTACTTAATGGGGGTCGGGGTATTGGGGGCATATTCCATTACTATGTATTACATAATGGGGTCGGTGTATTGGGGGCATATTCCATTACTATGTATTACATAATGGGGGTCGGTGTATTGGGGCATATTCCATTAATTTGTATTACATAATGGGGGTCGGTGTATTGGGGCATATTCCATTAATATGTATTACATAATGGGTGTCGGTGTATAGGGGCATATTCCATTAATATGTATTACTTAATGGGGGTCGGGGTATTGGGGGCATATTCCATTACTATGTATTACATAATGGGGTCGGTGTATTGGCGGCATATTCCATTACTATGTATTACATAATGGGGGTCGGTGTATTGGGGCATATTGCATTACTATGTATTACATAATGGGGGGGGGGGGGGGGGTCGGTGTATTGGGGCATATTCAATTAATATGTATTACATAATGGGGGTCGTGGTATTGGTGTATATTCCATTAATATGTATTACATAATGGGTGTCGGGGTATAGGGGCATATTCCATTAATATGTATTACATAATGCAGGTCGCGGTATTTGATCATATTCTATTAATATGTATTACATAATGAGGTCGAGGTATTTTGGCATATTCCATTACTATGTTTTACATAATGGGGTCGTGGTATTTGTGCATATTCCATTACTTTGTATTACATTATTTGGTTGGGATATTGGTGCAAATTCCATTACTATGTATTACATAATGCAGGTCGCGGTATTTGATCATATTCTATTAATATGTATTACGTAATAGGGGTCGGGGTATTGGGGCATATTCCATTACTATGTATTACTTACTTTTCTCGTTTTTATTTGTTTGGAACAAACAAATTTAGAGATAGCTATAATTCTGAAGCCATACGTCTTATGGAAAATTCCCTAAATTTCATTCGCGTGAAAGTAGTACTCAATACTTGCTCTTACTTTTCAAATGTATCACGATATTTGAAATAATGATATATTTATATCGTCTTTGTTTTCTTATGTGGTTCTTATATTCAAAGAGAATTTGGAAATAAAATGAAACATTGTATTTTAAAACATGAACGCGGAGAGATTTATAAATCTCAATGAGTGAACTGCTACAGGGTGAACTATTTCCGATTTAAGTTTTTGAATTTTCAATCACGCATTGAAAATGTAGATAAAAACAGAATTGAAAATATTTTCTTTGTGCCTTGTCGGCCATATAAATATAGTATAAAGAATTAAAAAAGCAAATATGTGCGTCATAAAATGCATTTAAAATGAGAGTAACACATTTGCAGAGAAATCGTGATCGTCGAATTCTATTTATAAATACAACGGTATGGGGGGAGGGTCTAAAGTGCGGACGCGATCTGCGGACAAATAAATTATAGAGGGAAAATGCGGACAAATGCAATATAGAGGGAAAATGCGGACGCTATAGAATATAGAGTAAATCTGCGGACGCTATGATTTGTTGTAAAAAATGTTTAATTAAAGATGGGCAAATGTGTATAATTTGTTACATATGATCATATCCGGGGTTTTCTTTGTAAATATATAATGTGTTTGATTGCTTTTATCAGTGATATAGATTAAACCAAAAATCGAGATCATGCTGAAATGGAATCTCTTTGTAAAGTGTTTTAACGACTTTCCTCTTTATATCATATCTATAGATATCAATAACGAGGATTGATGGATTGATTTTCCGACAAGTAAATGTCTTTTGACGCATCTGCAGCGGACGAAATTTGAAAACATTGCAAGAATAGAATAGGTTGCTAGTAACTAGTCATAGGTTTTGCTTCAATTATATCCTCTCCTTTACAATCGATTGAAGGGTCATGGGTTCTAGTTATTGTTTGGCCTCTTCATGTTCTACTTTGTAACTTTCAACAGTTTTCCATGTGCCATACTACGAGGCAAATGATCCATGCAACATTCTATTCTGTAGGGTACTTGGAAGGGGCAGAACAATTTAAATAACAAATAAACAATAAGTATATATATATATACAACACTTTTAATCTTAATTTGTTTCTAGTAATTATATATATATACAACAATAATACTAATCTATAACAAATAAGTTAAATGTTTTTTTCTTGCTGTGTAAACAGTAAAAAGCAACATATATTGAAAACATTGTGGGAAAAGGAGAATTTGCTTATTTAAACAATTTCTTAATTCCCATAACCTTTCTTTGTCGTCGTATAAACCAACTTTGTATTTGAAGGCTGTTATAAGTAAAAAACTTAAATGTTGCCAATTTAATCACATATCTTATCATTATAATAGCCAAATAATTAACAAAAGTTACAATTAAAGTCCGCATCTGTTGTCGAAATATCCACAGGTGCATTAACACAAGATTTGTGAAACCAATTTGTGCATATATCACATTGTACCATGACGATATCGACACATCCCGGCAAGTTACAAATACATAAATGTATATGATAGGTTTATTGGGAAAAGGGTTACATTTATAATTTGTTTGGAATGACACTCGTACACAATGGTAATTAACAGTGTATGGTCACGCATCGTTAATTGATTTGGCAAGCTTAAACACCCTTTAAAGGAAACAGCGACCAGCTTAGGTGTATACTGTAGATTAAAATGCGGACGGCACAGGTATTGGTTTTCTCTCGAGCATTTAATCCTTTTATAATGCAAATGAATTCAAAAGCCTCTGAAGTCTGAAGCATGTTTCTTTTAAAGTGCTCATATAAATATTAGTACTGCCTTTTTCCACAATATTTTCTACATGATTTCAATTACTCTTTCATTTGGATACATGTTTCTTTTTTAGCTCACCTGAGCACGAAGTGCTGAAAGTTAGTTATTGTGATCTCCTTTTGTCCGGCGTCTGTCGTCCGTCAACATATTCTCCTCAGTAACGAGTGGGTCAATTGGGATGAAACTTCACAGAAAGCATCCTCTCATTGACCTCACCAGAATTCCTTCAAATGTTTGTGATTCATGCAGAATTATGGTTTCCATGGCAACGAAAATAAAATAACTTTAAAATTCTTCTTCTACCAAACTGGTTGGCAGATTTTCAAATTATTTTAAAGAAGTGTTCCTTGGCCGCCAGGGAGCGGGGCTTTTTTGCCTTATATGGCTATAGTGTGAACTCAAAAATATCTTCTCCTCCAAAAGTGTCAGGCCGATTTTCAAATAATTTTGTAGAAATGTTCCTAGGGTGACCCTCTATCAGATTCCTTCCAGCCAAGTTGATTGGTCGAAAAACATGGCCGCCAGCGGGCGGGGCTTTTTTGCCTAATATGGCTATAGTAAAAACTTGAAAAATCTTCTCCTCCGAAAGAGTTTGGCCAATTTTCCATTCTTTTTGTAGAAATGTTCATTGGGAGACCATCTATCAGATCTCGTGTTAGCAGGAACCTTTTGAATAAGATTTTAGAAAACCCTTGGTCAATTTTGATTTTTTTTGTAACAAAAATTAGTAAATACTTAAATGAGTGAGTCGGGGCCATAATGGTTATCCATTTGTTTTACATGTCTTTTGAAACTTGGAAATTAAATATAATATTCACATGTATGTCTCATGATTTATTTTTATAGACAACTAAAATGGCATTTAGTTTTAACGGATGCGTCATTTATTCTTTTACCCGAAGTTGTAATATTTATAAACAATGCATAGTTTATAAATCACACATCTATGCAAAGGCAAATGTTTGAACAGTTTTATGTACCCAAACAAATTTAGTGCCTTGCCTTCAGCGCTTTGATTTTGTTTTACTCCCAAATTGTATAAAGAAGTCATTTTCTTCATAAAGACATTAGCGGGCATATTTCGAGTTGCTTAACTAAAGTTTAAGTATTCTGGGAAAGTTCATTATTGGTTCTAGAGATCTTATTTGTTATCGTTCCATACATAGATGTTTGCTGATGATGCCAACCTTACTAATTGACGTCAGTTTTGTTTTTAATGTCATAATTGGTAAAATAATTTTTTCTTTCCTTGATTCTTCTGTTGGTTCTTTGATTCTTGTCCCTTCAACATTTCTTTTACAAATATTTTCAATGTATCAATGTATCAATGTATCAATGTTTTAATGTATTAATGTATTAATGTATTAATGTATTAATGTATTAATGTATTATTGTATCAATGTATTAATGTATTAATGTATTAATGTATTGATGTATTAATGTATTTATTTATTGATCTATTAATGTATTAATGTATTGATGTATTAATGTATTAATGTATTAATGTATTAATGTATCAATGTATTAATGTATTAATGTATTAATGTATTGATGTATTAATGTATTGATGTATTAATGTGTTAATGCATTAATGTATCAATGTATTAATGTATTAATGTATTAATGTATTAATGTATTAATGTAGTGATGTATTAATGTATTATTGTATCAATGTATTAATGTATTAATGTATTTATGTATTGATGTATTAATGTATTAATGTATCAATGTATTAATGTATTAATGTATTAATGTATTAATGTATTAATGTATTAATGTATTGATGTATTAATGTATTAATTTATTGATCTATTAATGTATTAATGTATTGATGTATTAATGTATTAATGTATTAATGTATTAATGTAGTGATGTATTAATGTATTAATGTATTAATGTATTGATGCATACGTATTGCCTCTCTCGTTCCAGGATGCGCAGCTGCTTCAACTTGGATGTGATACAGGTAAATCTTTTCTATTTAACCCTTTCAATGCTGAATTTTTAAAATGAACTTGTCCAACTTTTCATTTGAAAGAATCCATAGCCAATTCCTTAGTGAATATCAATACATTATTTGAGCAGAGCAGCAAACAGTTAAGATCGTGGTCACACGGGCCGGATACGACCGTTAGCCTCGTTCTTAACTGGTAACACCGAATTCACGCAATCGGTTCCAGCAGTAAAAGTATCAACCCGTATGCCGGCGAATTTCTACAACCGATCTCAAGGGTAATAATAAGGTCAAGTGATAAAAAATAGAACCCAGATTGAATGTTCGTTATTCATAGCGCATTGCCTTAATGAGGACACGATGGACGAAATCCCAATCCATGGTATCATTCATCCATGTGTATCATTCAACCATGTCGTATCATTCAACCATGTTTATCATTCAACATGTGTATAATTCAACCATGTGCATCATTCAACCAACCATGTGTACCATTCAAACATGTGTGTATAATTCAACCAACCATCAGTACCATTCAACCAACCATGTGTATAATTCAACCAACCATATGTATAGTTCAACCAACCATGTGTATCATTCAACCATGTGTACCATTCAACCAATGTGTATAATTAAACCATCTGTATCATTCGAACCAACCATGTGTACATTCAACCATGTGTATAATTCACCAACATGTGTACATTCAACCATGTGTATCATAATTCCAACACATGTGTACCTTCACCATGTGTACCTTTTCAAACCATTGTGTACCATTCAACCCATCATTGTACCATCAACAATGTATACCATTCAACCCATGTGTACCTTTCCAAACCATTGTACATCATCAACCATGTGTACCATTCAACCAATGTTACCATTCCAACCATGTATATCATTCAACCATGTGTATCAATCAACCATGTGTACCATTCCAACAAGTGTACTCACTATC